>JAVSBS010019563.1:0-20690 GCA_033124195.1 Coracias cyanogaster | reverse complement strand
CTGTTGCGGTGGTAAGTTGACCATGTGGTATTTTGCTATATTATTCACTTTCCACCTTTTAGGGATGCATTTCATTTTGAGTAGTAAAACAGGAAAAATCCTTAGTTTATTATAGTACTGAATACGCGAGGACAGAAGAACTCATCACAAATAATTTAATCTTAAATAGAAAAGCAGTTGATGAAATGATATATAATATATTAAATTTATTAAAACAAGCACTGATGCATCTTGTTAATGCATTCTGCCAAGATGGTAATTAGATTGAAGCACTTTGAGCTGACTGTAAATTAAACTCATCAGTACTTAATTGTCTTCTCTGTTCCTTCATGCTGCAGTATTTAGACAGCTGAGGCGGTGCACAGGACAGTGTTCCACCGAAATGCACATCTGTAAACAGATGTGTTGCAGCTCAGCTCTGACAAAGTTGAGCTTTCTATCTCCTTTTTAATAACTTACATCACTGCCTTCCCAGCACTATTTATTCCAGCAACTTCTAATATTTTGAAATTCATTATTTTTGTGTATGGATGGAAGTTGGAATCCAATTAAAATATATAAGCTTCTTAAAGTAAAAGCTGGCTAAAACATGTTTTATACTTAAAGCTTATCATTAAACCAAAGTGAAGGAGTTTTTTGCCCTGTAGCTAGTGCATTAATTGGATAGTTCTGGTTAGTATATCCTTTAGAATTGAGATTTGGAAAATTTAATCTTCTTTTAGGTTATTTAAATTGGAGGAAAAGAAATAGCTTTCCTACCCTTTAGATTCCCAACTGGCTTCTAAAGTTTACGTAGTTATACAATGGACAGAGAGTTTTAAATATATCCAAGAGAAGGAAGTATTCGCTCAGTTCCCACAGAGGATTATTATGACTAAAAACTGGCTTAGCAAATCAGCAAGCTCTGCTTTCAGGTATTTAGGCAGATGGTTCCGCAAAACCATTTACTTTCTTTCAAGCTTGAGAAATATTTATATTTAATATAAGCTTTCGAAATAGTTTATGGTAAATGTGGGCTGTAATTTATTTCAAATCTGATTATGCTGATGTTTATTTAAAAATGTGTTGAGAGTAAATAAACTTTAATTCTTTGCCTCTTCTTAGCTGGAATATTGAAATACAAAGTTGTCATAAAATATATTGTGAAGAACTTGGTAAAACACTGCAGAATAAAACAAGACAAGGATAGAAAATATTTCATTTTGAATAAGCATATGCTAAGTGCTAATAGTAAATAAAATCACATATAAAATGCCTTCCACTGATAACAATTTTTAATCCTTGTCTAGAATTAATTAATCCAGGCAAAATTAAAAGCCACTGTCCATCCTGACTTCTGTAAAGCAACATACTGTTGGTTTTTTTTCTAACAAAGGCTTGGAAAATACACTTCTTGACAGCAATGAAATTCTCCAGTCCCCTCAGAGAGTTCTGTGCCTACTCTACTGCTCCTGCCCTTTGGCAGCAGAGGTTTATGCAGCCATCTGGGGCATGACCCACCCTGGGAGACTGGGGGAATGATTCCCCGGGGGCCTGTCCCGCCTGTGGTGCCGCACACCGCAAGCGGTAGCGCTGCAGCAGCAAGGGGTGGCCAGGTAAAGGAGGGATGATGGATGCCTGAACCTTCTTGCTACATATGGGAAACCCAGGCCTAATTTGTTATGATTTTTAGATATACTTTATTTAGCTGTTCTTTGGTCTTGACCAGAAGTGAGTATATATTTATTTGTGTGTGTGTGTACGTTTATGTATATACACATGCTGTGTAATTTTGCATGAAATTCTACTATTCAGAACTGGACAGATCAGGCCTTCCTCTCTAGTGTAGGATACATCTGGACGTGGAGGGGAAAAAAGGAGGAATGTTGTAAAGTCCTTCATCAGTCCAATTGCACGCAGAGATATTGGGTGACCAGGATAAGAATGAAAAAATACATCTGCAATTTCCAAAGTTATTAGGGAATCCACTTCTTGTGCTATTTTTAATGAAAATTAACTGAATTAATGACTTTGGAAGCCTAGAACCATGCTTTTTTTCACTGGACATCAGGATTGCCAAACACTTGCACTTAAAAGCTTAACTAACATTCTGTCTAAAGGCATTTTTGCTGATTCTCTTCAGCTGGCAAACAATGGCCTTCTGATTGCCACTACTTAGATCCCTTTTAGAATGGTATGGTGAAAGTGCAGCTGAAGTTTAATATTTAACACATGACTCAATAAAGACTCCTTTTCATTGTTGATATGAATTTCATTGCCTACTTTTATGAAATCAACTTTTAAGCTTGATCTACTAATACATCAGCAAGTAATGTGGACCTCTGGACGTACGCCTGTGGGCTGGAACAGTTGGCACTGGGGATCTGATGCTCCCGCTATACATACTTGGGTGGTATTTTACTTTGGACTGCTTCGAATGAGGTCACGTGGACTGAGTGTGTTGGGGGAGTGCAGTAGGGAAGTGCAGTAGAAGTTCATCTTCCCATTTAGCCTGTTCTGACAGGGAAGCTCCCTTTAGCTCCGGCTAAGCAATGTGAACCAAAAAAATAGTAAGTGGCAATAAATGGGAGGGTTGCTTCAAAAGTGCACTTGCAGTCCAAATTAAAACACTCATCATACACCCGTAGTTTTCTAGTGAACAGGAGGGGGGAAAAAAAGAGCTAATAACTGTAATGGTCTGTATTTGAAAACCCTGCTATAATACAGAAATGTAAAAGTCTTCGTGGTGAAATTTCTCTGGGTGCTGGGAGAGAATTTTATCCTCAGTGGAATCTTTAAGAAGACTTAGGGCATTGTGGCCGGTGGATGAATGAAGCAAGGAGGTGGGAATTAAGCCATTCAAAAAACTAATCTGCTGAAAATGAGCCACTTTGTTCTGCTTACATACTCTACATGTGATACATGACACAGATTGCTCTAGTTTCTTATTGCACGCCATGTAGTTGTAGGGTAAAAATTACAATAATGATTTTTTTTTCAAGAAACATAGTAGTAATATTGCTGCATTTTGTGAGTCTTTTGTGTAGTAAAGCAGCCGTTAAATTTTTATCTTTCCTTGTTGCTATTTTGGGAAGGAACGGAGTAGCTTTCTCCTTCTTAGCCAAGAGGCTTTGAGCTGGAAAGGGGAGTGGAAAGCTATTTCCAGTTTCTGAGTGATGGGAGTTAAGTAAAAGAAATGCGAGTAATAGTGTGGTTTTGCAGCTCACCTTGCATACAGTTTTTCCTGGTGGCTGGGAAGTGAAAGAAGTCTTACCAAGGAGGCGATACGGAACAAAGTGGTACTTCAGTATTAGCTTCATTGTGGTGTAGTCCCAGTGTCGGGCTAAGAAACTCATTTTTTTTAAAGCTCTTTTTTGTTGAAGGAGTATAATTAATACATGAACAGCTAGCTTAGAATTTCTGCAAGTGCTTTTCAGATAGTCGCTGATCATGTAAAAATCGCTTCTTTATTCAAAGATTCCTGTCAGAGTTTCACAGTTGACTTCTGTCAGAAATTTGGTCTCACCTTCCCCTGTTCCTGAACAACTATTATTTCGCATCTGACAGAGCCCTTGTTTTTTTTGTTTGTGAAGAGGGCAGCTGGCTCCACAGACACTTCCTGGGCTGCTTCATCTTCTGACAGGAAAGAACATACTGGCTGCAAGTGCCTAGCATGTTTACCTGCTTCCTGTGTTCGGTCATGTCTGGGGTTTTTTGACTGAGTTCATACAATAGGTGATATTTGGCAGCTTACTTTTACTTGGAAAAGCCAAAAATGATTCCTGCTTGAAGCAAACAGTCTGCTGTCCTGCACAGCCAGCCCTGTCTTGGAGCTGTACAGCTTTGTCAGTGGATTGGGGATAGAGATTCTGACTTCAGTTGCATCTTTGAATACCGTCTGGCGAGTCCAGCACTGATCCATTGGCCCGAGTGTACCCGTATTCGAGAGCAGACTCGCTTTGCTTTGACACGCCCTCGCCCGCAATGAACCAGGGCTGTCGGAGGCTGCGTGTTTCAGCTGGCTTGTTCTTCTCTGGCGCATGGTTTAACAAACGATGAGTCTCTTTCTTCTAACTGAATTCAGCCAGAAATGCTTAAGCGACTCTTAGACCTTTTGAGTATTACTTCTCTTCCTTCATTTGGCTAGGCACTCACTTCTTTTCTGAAGAGGAAAAATCTGCTTGTCTTTGGCTGCCAGTGTCATGTCCCCCTTCTTTGCTGGCACTGGCACCTGCCAGTAAAGTTCCTTTGGATGAAATACGTATTCTGTACCTTATAATGGAAGAAGTCTTCGTTAGGGACAGGCAGTTGCTTTTCAAAGAAAGCTGTTTACTAAGTCATTTGCCTTCTTTCTTGGAGCTAGCCATAATTCCACACGGACGCAACACTCCTTTTGCCAGTTTTGTAGAAATTCTCTGGCTTTAGTGAAAAGATGAGCCAGAACTTGAAAGAGTGCTACCTAATATTTTCAATATGAGGAAGGTGGGAGACTTTGGAAAACATTGAACCCTTATTCTATAGCTAGCTAACAACAGGATAAATACCTGAGAAGATTTAAGATGAAGTATATTCAGCACCTCCAGAAGACATAAATGAAACTGTTTTACTGTTGGAGCTGGCGTCTGTAACCTCAATGTGGGCCATCCCGAAGAGACGGGTGACACGCAGTAGAGTAGTGTTGTTTTCTCTTACCACTGACTTGTACTGAGGAACCTAAAGATGAAAAGAGAATTTCATGCAGGGCCTTGCACTGCACTGGTACCTTTTTTGCCAAGAAAAGGCGTTGCCAGTGATACAAGGAGAGGATTATGTCTGAGTAGGATCAATCAACAGAATGGTGGTTGAAACAAGAATTAGAGGAAACTGGAATACTTATGTGGCTTTCTTTTGCACCTTTATAATTTTCTGACTGTTTTTAGCTAGCATGCGCTTTCTTTCCTTTCTTTAATATATGTGATGTTAAATCAAATTGGGTCAAACTGAACAGATGTCATACAGTGTCTTGAAAAATGTAATCTATGGCAGTGGAAGAAAACTTCATCTAGTCAGTGGCTTTTTTGCATGTGTGGCTTCCTGATTGCCATGAATCAGACTTTCTTTGCTTCCTTTAGGAAGTAGCTCCTTAAAGGCCTGAGAAGCTAAAAATTGAGAAAACAGACTCTAGTTCTGACTGCCACATCTTCCTGTAATGTGGGAATGTATTTATACTCTGCCTCAAGAGAAACGTCAAAGGAGAATTAATTGCACTTCCAAGACACTGGTCAGATTGCTTATATATATTTATGTTCTTATGGTTCTATATGACTTTCAGGGTAAGAACCAGTTTTAGAACCGAGCCTAGAAAAGCTTGTGTGTGAGAGAGGATCTTGAAATGAGCTACATAAAGAGGTTCTGTAGACGCCTTTTAAGCCTTTCCAGTAGGAAGATCTCATAATCTTTGGGTATAGTTTGGCATAAGTTTCTTGTTGCTGTTAGACCCCGTTCTCTGTGCATTTATCCATCTGAGCAGTACTGTTCAGTGCTTTGCCAGCCTAGCATGTGCTCGCAGCCCCACATGCTCCCAGTGGAGTCTGGCATTTTTTTGTGTGCCTCTAAGTGAACTTTTTGCGTGCAGCTAAGTGTGATGAAACAATTCTCATCTTATGATTCTTAACATAAATGTTGGTCTTTCTAATTGTCTGTGTGCCTGAATTACTGGGCGTGAGGCAGTATCCTGAGTGTTTTTGTGGCAGCTCTTTATGTGCAGCAATTCCCGCTGCTTTTAGTTCAACCTGTTTGTGTAGACCTTTTGTTTGGACCTTTAAAAGGACAAAAACGTGTTCTTGCAAAGCAGTCACAAGTTACCAGCTGATAATCATGAGATCAAACTAACCCAAGGTAAAAATAAAATGTAGCTAAATCAGTCATTCATGTCTTGAAACAAAGCTGCAGTTCAGTGTTTGACCATTCTTCTGGGAGTAATGTAACATTTGAGTCACTGTTTAAAAAATGGCCAGTTCAGACAAAATAAGGGCAGTTCAACTGAGAAGTGCATGTCTGAAAGCTTCTTCCTTCATTATTACTCCCTGTTGATGGTTTGGGGGGGAAAAAAAAAAAAGAAGATTCAGAACTAAGGGGAGCATTTCCAGGTGCATGTCTCTCCACTGTGTGCGTGTATATATGTATATCTTAGATGTCCAATGGATGGGAGGGCATTGAAGGACTTTTACCTGTAATGGCAAGTGCTGTATCAGCCACTGAATTCTCTTACTGTTTCCTGGCTGTTAGAAACAGTTACAGTTCAAGTCTGGACTACAGGACTTGTCAGACTATAGCAGAGATGACAATTTAATCTCTTAATCCTTCTTGCTCTTTAGACTTTCTCAGAAGAAACCTGAGAAGAAATCCATCCCCATAGTGGTGGCTTTCTCCTGTTATGGTGGACTAAATGCTTCTGCTATAACTGCCTCCAGGTAGGCTCCTCTGTCATCCTCCACATACCTTTGCGAATGCTCCATTCTTTCCCCTGTTGCCAGCTCATTTGTTTTTTATAAATGCCCTTCACTGCTCCCAGAAGTAGTGGTAGTTAAAGTGGAACTGGTCAGGTGCTCGGTTCAGAGCCCAGGTCTGAACCTGGGCTCATTTGTGGAGGATCCATGATTGTACAGTTGCAGTTTTAGCAGAAAGCAGCCACTAACTCTTCTCTCTCCCTTTGTTTTTTCCTCTTGGTGCAGTGCACGTGGTGTTTGTGCTCCACAAATTGTTTGCTTTTTGTACTTTTCTGTGCCCTTCTTTCTTATGCAAAATAACCCTCTGACATATGCACACAGTTGAATGCTTAATGTGGCCACTTGAGTCAGGCTTTCTGCCAGAAACACTGTAGAGATCTTTGGTTTAGTCATTGCTCAATGGAGAGTAGAGCTCAGCCTTGGAGAAGGCATTTCTTGGCATCTGTTAAAATGGGAGCGTTGAATGACTATAAATACGTACTTTGAAGTTTAAAAGCATGGTTTTTTTTCTGAGTAGTAATCCACAAAGTTGGCTGATGTTTTTGTTAAAAATGAGGGTGAAACTCATTCAGAAAACACCTGCATCAATGCAGCGGGGCCTACTAGTTAGTATCACTAGAAAGTTTAGCCAAAACAACTTTGTTTTCCTGAAAGATGATTTTGCAGGATGATCTACTTGGCAAACCAAGCTGAACATTTAAGATCATTCTCAATTAAAATACTCTTTTGCATTACCTCACTCAGGAAAAAGTTAAGCTCCTGGAATTTAAGTGCTCCACCCTTTGCTCTCTGAGGAATCCCAACGACAACATTAATGCATTGGAAATGACAGGGTTTGTTAAAGGCCGTCACTGGGTTATTTGCTCTTTTGAAGAGTCGGACTCGTACAGATCTAGGGAAATTGTTTAGATGTTGAGCTGGATCAGCAGTTGTTACACATACAGCTTTCATCCGGAATCCATTGACCCGGTAACGTCTTGATCTGCGTGTAGTTTGTGGCATTGATAACGTAGCTCTGCCTGAGCTCTCGGTGGGTTTTAGTGCTCGTATGAGGGAGTGCTTTTTTCCGGTGAAACATTAGCGTATCTTAGAAAGATTGGATATATATTATAGGCTGGAAATGGCTTTTGAGGTTAGTCCCACACCTGGCATTCCACACTGGCCCATTACTAGATGTTTCAAAATGAAATGGGAAATGCTTGCCAAGAACAAACGCCAACTTGCCTCTCGGGGGGAGAAGTTTCTCCAAATGACGTATTAGCCAGTTGGCATCCTGCAGCATAAGATTCCATTCATACATTTTCTCTCTCTTCCATAACTTTAGCTGTTAATATTACTTACCTAGATGCTTATCCTTTAGGCAACCTTACTTAACATCTTAATACTCTAACATCTTGTTGAGTGAGTTCTGTATCTTAGCTTTACATATTTTTTTAAAAGAATCCCCTAGCAGTTTTAAGTTTGGTGTCTAGCAATTTCACTTGTTGTTTGGCTTTGGAAATCAGCAGTCCAGGTTTAAATCATCCTTTTAAATATTACAATTGCCTATTAGAATTTTCATCTTGTCCTCATTCTCACTTGTTCTGCAAAAGTTATCTTAATTCATTCACTGATTTATTATGAATTATATTCTGCTTTGGGAGACCAGGTTTCTCAGAGCTGCACCTAGATCCAGTAAGGGTCTGTGAGAAGCACTGTGGGTTCTGGTCATTATTCTTGAGCAGCATAAATCTTTTATGTGCAAGAATGTAAATGACTACTCGCTTGTTCTGTTTCAATTGCCTGAAAAAAGGGTATTCCATGGTATACAGAACACTTTTCTTACAGCATGGTCTTTTGTTAAATTGATGTTCTGATTTCAGCATTAACCAGAATTCATACATGGATTAATTCTTTCGTAGTTTTTATTTTTAAAAGTTTCAGTGGGAATCCGTGGGTGTGCGTTTTTTCCACCCCTGTGGTGAAGCTCCATTTTGAGGGAAGCTGTGCTAATACCTAGCAACTAAAAGAGCTCAGGAAGAGAGGTGCTTGGTAGGAATCAGGGTGTCTAACACAGCTGCTGCATTGACTTTGAACCTTTTGAGTGATTATATTCCTTTTGCATTGTCCCTTAGCAGCAGGAAATCCTATCTGCTCAACTAAATTACAAAAGGATGGAAATTTTGCTTTGTAGTATAGATGGTGGTGTACAGCTAAGCAGAGTTCAATTCTGAACCTTAACCTGGATAAAGAGCTGAGCAAAGCACTTTGTCGACCCAGAATAACAACAGGAAACTTCTGGTTTGGCTGAGCTTTGTTTTTTCTGAGTAAATTTTTCTGCATTTTCTAGTTTAAAGATTGATGATATGCAGGGGCTTTCCTCATGGAAATCAATCACTCATTTCTCACACACACAAAAAATCTGTATTAAGTCACTTAGGCTTTTTTGACCTACAATGAGAGAGCTAAGAAAGTGATGTAGAGAAAGGTTCATCAAAAGGTTTGGTTTACTGCTACCTGCTGAGGTGTAAAATGTTCTAATTCCCACAAAATCTTTAGCATTTGAATACCTAAGCATGTACCTTTCTGTTTCTATAAATAGGGATTTCCTGCTGTCTAATGTAGACATGATCAGTTTTTACCATGACTGTTAGTTTGCATCTCTGAAAGAAATCTTGGAAGTGATTTGGGTATCAGTGTAGGTAAAATTGGGATAGGAAGGCTTCTGCCCACGTCCTCCGAATGCATCATGGGTGGATTTCTGCTGAACTCCAGCTATGCTAATGTTCAGACAGGTACAATGCTCAGACCAAGATGGGATTTAGAATAGCTGTCAGTCTTCAGGTATTAAATTCCTTCATTTTTCAAACATTTGGTCTGATATCCTAAATCTCTCCCCTTTTTCTCCATCCAGGAGGCTGAACAGTTGCCTCGGACACGATCTTCCAAATTATTACCCATTTGTATTATAGGTCCCAGATCACTGGTGATCGATGACTCTTAGCACTTGCTGTGAAACTTTGATGTTCGTGGCTTCTTGGTTTCCGAGCTCGATTGTGGAGAGTCATCACAGCTGGCCTGCAGTCTTGTCTAGCAGCATTAACAAATGACTGCTAATAAGAGACTGGCTCTGTCATTTCTCGTGTTGAGAGAGCAGCTGCTGGTGGAGCTAAAGCAAAAGATGACTTTGCTTAGGAAATTGAAAAAGAAGGAAACCAAAATAGACTCCTGGAATAGTGCCTGTAAACAGTAGGTGTGATGTTTATCATCTGCAATATGGCATTTCTCATTTTGGATATGCAATTATATTTTTGTCCTTGATTCTGTGTAGTCACTATGTTACACTTGAGTTCCGTCCTTCAGTTAGATAACAAAATATATTAGGATTGCTGAGAAAATTCTAAAAACGTTTTCCTTTGTGAGCAGAAAGTGTGAGTTAGGTGCTTGGCTAAAGAAGTTTGTGCTTATTCAGAATCCATAAATAAATAAAAAAGTTGTCTGCTTTTTTGTGCTGCATTATGGATCGTCCTTACTATAGTGCTATTTTTCCATACAAATCTATTACTAAAGCTTTGATGTCATTGTTCTACTTATGTTTTGTTGCGGGTGTTTTCATGTCTCCTTTTTCTTTTCCTGTTCATCAGACATTTGCCGACCAGGTATTTGGTATCTTCAGCTGGACAATCCCCATTGCTGTAGCCTTTTCATGTTTTGGTGGCCTTAACGCTTCAATTCTAGCATCATCGAGGTATTTGACCAACGTTCAGAAGTATATTTACGTGTTACTGTTATGCTTATCTATTAAGAGAGTGCCAAAAATACTTTAACTGAACCTATAATGAATAAACCACAATGAAATACATTTACATAAATAAACACCCACCCTTAACGCTGCCTTTGTTCCCCAAAGTGTTCCTGGCTCTGCAGAGTACAATTAAAGATCCAATGAGTGTTATCTGTGTGGTGAGTCCTCAGGACTTCTGATTATTAGACTGAGTTATCTCCCATTTTACTCAATACAATAATTCTATCAAGTTCTTGTTTTCAAATCTATTTATTTAAAACTTTTAAAAATCAATGATTTCAATCTGTTAAGGTTTTTTCCAAGTAAAATATTTTTAAAGTTGCTACTGCTATTAAGCTGCAGTCAGAAAAGCTCAGGATACAGTATAGAACCTTCCCTCTGAGCACTGTTCATGGATGTGACTAGTGAAAGCTTTAAATAGATTTATTCAGGCATTTTAAGATCCTTCCTGTCCATTGAATAGATGTGCAGTGCCTCTGTACTGAGAACAAATATGAACGTGACCTGGTGAAGTAGTCAATATGGAACTATTTGTGATTGATAGTGAAAATCTTACGTGTTTGGTTTTTTGAGCGTATGCTCTAGTGACCTCTTTTGAGAGACCTGGCAATCTCTTCTGGTTGGCATTGAAAACTATTCCACTATAAGCTGGAATGTTTTCATTGCTAGCTCTTAGAAATTTTTAAAACAATAGACATGTATTGCAGTTACCGTAGATGTTTTCTATTTTACCTCTAGGGATGTTTTGTTTTTAAGGGTGTTAACAGCATCTTTTAATGGTGGTTGTACAGTAATCTTTACAAGAAGGGTTGAATCCATGTTCCACTTTAAAGGATGGCAATTCAGTGGTGTAAATACTTCTTTTGACTACTATTGTTCTCTTTCTGTAATACATTCTCTCTCACCTGTGGCCTCAACATCTGTTTTCTGATTTACTGTTTTTTTCAGGCTATTTTTTGTAGGATCTCGAGAAGGTCACCTTCCTGATCTCTTGTCCATGATCCATGTAGGGAGGTTCACACCTGTGCCAGCCCTGCTTTTCAATGTAAGTTAGTGCTTTTCAGCTGTCCAGATGTGACTATATGAATTATTGAAAGAAAAACTTTCAAAAAAATAACAGGAGAGAAATCCAGATTTACTGTCATGGAGGTGTGATTTCTGAGAGGGTGTTTTTTGAGACATAAAATCATGCCAAACACCGAAGAATATAAGGTGTTAAGGCAAAAAGCAGCATAAACAGTAAGTTTCAAACTTCTGTTGTTCATCTTGCTCCTGTTGTTTTCTGACAGTGTGCTATGACCCTCATTTACCTGGCAGTAGAAGATGTCTTCAAGCTTATTAATTACTTCAGCTTCAGTTACTGGTTTTTTGTTGGTCTGTCTATTGCTGGGCAATTATACCTACGGTGGAAGGAACCAGATCGACCCAGGCCTCTTAAGGTAACAATTACTTATTACAGAATTGTTTAAAATCCATCTTCCACAGAACAGGAAAGTACTGTCTAAAATCTAGACCATTCATGTTATATCTAAAGGTTACAAACTGATCAGGACATAAAGCACGGCTTCCACTTTAGATTGTACCATGAAAGCTGGCTTGTCTGCCAGGTAAGAATAAGCAATTGTTGCAATGGTGCAGTCCTTTATTGTATGTTACTTCAGTCAGTAGCTCTTCTCTCTGTCAGCTGGAGAATGTCTCAATTAGCTACCATAGTAGTTGGCCTTTTTTCATGGATTAGGAACCTCTAGTTAGCAATGCTAAAGTTAATTCTGTCAACATGGAGCACATTCAGCTCTCTCAGATGGTGTTTCAGTTTAAATACCTGATCCTTTTATCACTTCTTCATACTTTAATTGATACTCTACATGGAAAAACTCACTCTCAGTTCCTGAGTTTTATTGAATTTGTCCAAAACCACTTCATGCTGCTATAGTTTCCTTCAACAGAGCACATTTACTGTACTTGATTACTCTTGCAAATTTTAGCAGCGGTCCCGTTCAAGTACAGATCTGCAATTTGCTTACAGTTCCAAATAGCCAGGTGTGTAAAAGGAAGAGCAGATAATATCACAAATTGCAGTTGAGAGCGAAAAGCCTGTAACTCTCACCAAAATATTTGTAACTGTAGACAACAAATATTTCAATAACATTCTGTTCTTTTTTTCTGTCTGCAGCTGAGTGTGGCTTTCCCAATAATATTCTGTATATGCACAGTATTTCTGGTGGTAGTGCCACTCTACAGCGACACGATAAATTCATTGATTGGAATTGCCATTGCTTTATCTGGAATTCCAGTCTTTTTCTTGGGAGTCTATTTACCTGCATCGAGGAGACCTCAGTTTATCAACAAGATTTTAGGTAAGTTTCTTTGTAGATGGAGGTGTTATTAGGAAAGAGGAGAATGAAAGAAATGAATCTTGGTTTGTGGATGTTTTGTCACTTCCCTGTGTGCTGCTTTATCTTTTTTATTCTACCAATTTTACACTTAAATATAGAGAAGAGATTTTACTCCAGTTACTTGGCGGGGTACCTAAGAAGAAAAACACCCTAGGATAGCAGCAGAACAGCTTTAAACATCTGTTTTAAAAAAACTGGAGTGGGAGACACTGTTTGTATTAACTTTTATCGTGTTTCCCTTAAGAGGTAAGGCAGTGTCCTTGACAAGGAACTTCCATTAGTCAGAGGCCTGTTGTGTAATTAGAGTGGAGGCAGGATCAAACCTTCTGATTGATCTCCCCCTTTCCCACGCAGGTGCAGTCACAAGAAACATGCAGCTCCTCTGTTACTGTGTTTTAACAGAGATGGACACAAATGAAGAGAAGAAGCTAGAAATCAAATCCAAGTAATATTTCAAAGCCATTACAAGAAACAGGAGGGGAGATAAAACAATTCTGACGACAAAAGGGAAGAGATGGAACTGGAGAAAATGGGAATACTGTTTCCAGTGGTCTTTCAGAAACACTGAAAATGTACTTACTTGGCAGCTGAATTCCCACGTAGATGATGACAAGTCACCCTCCTAAACTGTGGCATACTTTCAGGGCACGTTTTCATTTGATAATCATTTCAGGCACACAAGCTATGCGTCAGTACTGTTCCTTCTACAGAATGGGTATTCAAATGGTAAGAGCTAATGGATCAAATTAGGTTTCTGCAAGAGCAGGCGGTGAAGTAATGGATTTTTGAGTTCTAGACTGAAAACCACTGACTCAAAAGACCAAAAGTCATTTCCCGCTTAATTCTGATGGATGTTTGCATGAAATGATTTGCTGTGCTATCTCAGTTCTTATCCCAGAACACGACTGGTCACAACAAACTACCTTCTTTGTCATCATTAGCAGAAAAATGAATAAAGTTGTGCTACGTTATTTAAAAACTGAACCAACCTTTCTTCCTTAAAGAGAAGCGTCATATGCGGTATCTGACTGGGGCAAGGATTTAATCAGCAAAGCACCTCGGTGCCGAAGGTTTGATTAACATTTGATGATTCTTTCCTGTTAGCTTGTTAGTGCTTGGTCAACTTCCAGTAGGCTTTATGAAACTTCCATGATTAAAGCGTTCAGTTGGAAGCTTTTAAGCATTTGTTTCTGAGCTGTTTCACTGAACACACATTAGCAGTCTTACCTCAGCAGCCAGAAAATTCCCTTTCTAAAATTTCAGTGCTGTTAACTAGAAAATGACCATCCAAAAACTTGCAGAACAAACCATTTTCTCTTCTATAGCAGAAGTAAAGGTCTGTGGCAGCAACTCTTGAAAGCTACATAGCAGGGAGAGAAAACAGGAATAAAGACTGAAGTAAAAAATAGTATTGCAATCTGGACTGATGCTAATTAGTACTATTTGCAGGACACTCTGATATGGAATTGTGGTGCAGCAAAAGGTAACATGAAGCCGTCCAGCTGGGCTAGCAGAGTGATACATACTTCAAAAACATACCTGGAATTTTAATCTTAGTTCAGAATGTTAACCTCAGTTGACCTGAGTTTGTCCACATTGTTGCACTTTTTTTTGTGCCTTTAAGTTGAACTAAATCATGTGAGCACCAGATTATGGCTGAAGCAATGGACACTTCAAATGCTGCACCACATTTGTATCAGCCACTTGAAGAATAGACTGTTTGGGTTCTTGCACTGACTCCCTGACCAAGGTTATCTTGAACAAAAAGCTACAGCTGGTAGTAGGTGTTGAAGGGTAACATAAAATGGAGTCTTGAGCTATCTTTTTAAGATAGTTAAATTTGAGCTGAGGAACTTTGTGCACAACTGGCACGTGAAAATGCAAGGTCTTTTCAATATTTAATGAAAATTAGCATTTAGCTATTGTAATACAGCTTTTTGATCTTGGATGTGATTAGAATGAATTCCGTATTTGAGTTGAGACATCTGTCCAGGAGGAAAGCACAGCTTTAACAGCCTAGGGTTTTGCCATAGGTTAACAGCCATATTAACCTCCTGGTGAAACCAAGGAAAAAAATATTTTCCCTCCACTACCTTGACATCACCAGCCAGAACTAATTCACCTCCGGTCACTGCTGCAACCTCCAGCTCAAGGTTGTGTCCAAACAGGTAAGATGAAATTGTTTTAAAGATGTACTGAATGCAAGTGGAAACACTGACAGGGCTTCAGCTGTACCAACTCCTATGATCTTCAAATGACTAAAGAAAACTTTGTCCAAAATTATTTATTTACACTTTAAATGCACAGATGTTGTTCTACTCCAATAGTGAAATTACTGGAGAGAGATAACCCACCAATAAAATGGGCAAGTCAAGGCCCATTTTGTATGCTCAAAACACTTGTAAAGACAGTAACTTGAAACTTGGGAGTGAACACAGCAGAAAGCACTAGGACAGAGCTGCTTTTCCCAGGACTCCCCCTCGCCATCACAGCAGAGGTATTGACCTTGTGAAACCTGACTGGGGAGCTACAGGTACAAATGCTTGGGCATGCAGCTTCCAAAAAAACCAAACAAAGTTCCTTCCAAACCTCAGCATCACAGAATGGGCAGAAAAATCTATTTTGAAGCATAGAGTAACTATTGCTTGCAACAAAAAATTGTATTGTCAAGTGGCCATATTCACACCCATCTGTTCAGCAGCTACCAGCTGAAGCTGGCTCCTCAGATAATAAAAGTTTTTAGCACTTACTGGAATCCTAATCTAGTATCTAATACTCAGGCCTCATCAGTAAGCATTAGGGTGAACCATGCTAGTCACCGACAGTTTCGGAAGGCCACAGAGGCAAAAATTTATCTTAGAGCTAATCCATGTAAAGATCGGATTCCTACTGTGGCAATGAGCATAACTTTTACCAGAAAGTGGTTTTCCAGGGGTGGTTTTGTTGGGTTTTTTTTTTAGTTCAACATCCCTGTGAATAGCCATCAGCAGCTGTCTTGACTTTCAGTTCTACTGCAACAGCAGAATTTCATCTTCAGTATGTATTTCATCTTCAAAAACTGGCTGTTAGTCAGAATCCAAGTCCTGGGTCTCATCGTATCCAAATTCCTGTAGAACCTCCTGTCGGTATTTGTTCCATGTTCTCCTGTAATGTTGGTCCTCGTCACTGAGACTATCTTCAGACTCTAAAGAAACAGCATCAACACTTGAGATTAGTTAAAGAATTAGGTTAAAGAGAAGGGATCATTGGACTATTTTAAGCTTCCTGAGTATCAGATACAAAAATCTTAACAACTTCTCTATTAGGTGAGATTTGCACGTGCTTGGAGCACACTGGGAGGGGGAGTTCAGAAAGCAGGCGCAGTTACACAAGCACATGGAACACAGTCATCTATTCCTTCTCCAAACAAGCAATCCTTTGCAACTGCAGCAGCCTGAGATGGTGTTCTTAACTATGCAAACCACTAAGATCCCTTGTAGTTCCAAGAAAGATGATCCTTCTCTAGGCAGCTTTAACCCATTGTAAGAGCAGAACGCTACCTTGGCAGCACTCAGTGAGTTGCTTTTTAGAGAGGGCATGTAAAAAGGATGAGATTTCTCTGTGCACAGCATTAAAGCAGACTATTTATGACAGGGCATACCTTTTTCTCCATCGCCATCTTCCTCAGGCAGGAATTCATCTTCATCAGGATAATCATTACGCCAGTTATTTTCATCATTTTCATCATCTTCATCTTCATATGTTTCCCCTGGAACGGGATCATCATCCACCTGCATGTCAACACAAAGCGTAACATTCTCTATAAATACAGACCCTGGGCATAAAGCATTTTTAACCCACCTGTGCTATACTATACAGATCATAGAAAGCCCAGAGGGATTCACAGGATGTGTAAGTAAGCCTGCATGCACAAAGCACACCGCAGAGAAACTTTGTGTTGTCACTGTAAACACCATAACAGCAATCTGTTTTGGGTGAAAACTCAGTTTAAGTTGTGCGTTCACATGTAGCACTTCAGCATTTAAATGCTAAGGTTAATGTCTGAATTAATCCTGCTCTCTTCAGCAGTACTGCAATAAAGCAAGGAAAAGAAAAAAGAGCTTCAGCTTCCCGATGTGCAAGTCTATTGATGACAGCATCTACACAATGAAAGACTAAAGCTTACATTTAACTTCCTAACTCAGGGGAGACCTTCTCACTCTGGCAACTCCCTGAAAGGAGGCTGGAGCCAGGTGGTGTTAGTCTCTTCTCCCAAGGAAGAAGTGATAGGACATGAGGAAATGGCCTCAAGTTGCACCAGGGGAGGTTTAGGTGGGACATGAGGAAAAATGTCTCCACTGAAAGGGTTGTGAAGGGCTGTGCCAGGCTGCCCAGGGCAGTGGTGGGAGTCCCTGTCCCTGCAGGGGTTTCCAAGCCATGGAGATGTGGTGCTGAGGGACAGGGGTTAGTGGTGCCCTGGCAGTGCTGGGTTAATGGGTGGTACTCCGTCATCAAAGATCTTTTCCAACCGAAATGATTCTATGATCCTGTGACTTCAAGTATGTTTACTTGTGACCTTTCTACTGAAGAAGGATCTGTTTCCGCACACTCTTACCAGTTCATATTCTTCTCTATAGGGCTGTACTGAAAGGATATTTTGGATCCAGCCAGGAGCTGATGTTTCCATATAGTAGATGTCATAAACATACTCATCTTCTTTCTCACAGTGTTCTTTTTTACCATCTTCAGAAACATTTAAACGTTCACGGATCATCTCTACTGCATTGCAAAGAATCACATCTGGATCAGTCTTCTGCTGAGGAGGAAAAAACCCAAAGCATTATTTCCGCAGAAGCCATGCCCACAAAGTCTTAGTTACAGCCAACACTTTTCTTTGTAGACGGTAGCCAAGAGCTAGCCAAGGATGACGTTCTGAAATCCTAGACCGAAACACTTTCCCATCAGAACACTAGCAACCTAGAACAGAAAGACACCAAAGAATTTTCTAATTACCGTAGTACTGTGCAACCACGGGACAAGCTCATTAGAAACTATTGAAGGGGGTATAACCAATCCCATAGAAACATCCTTCTCTTATGACAGGCTGGTTGAAAAGGCAAGTTTTAAGATAGGCTGTGCTTTGTAGAGCATTACTTGCGACGCTGCAGGAAAGCTGTGTGTACAGTAGGACAATATGCAAGCAGATGGCAGTACACAAAGTACGCAGGAGAAGCAGTAAAAATGTGACAGATTAAGAAAAAAAGGCTGACAGGCCCTACAGACACACTTTTTATTTCCTTTGTTTCCTCACTTCAACATTAACACAGAACAAATTTCTTCCTGCATTCTCCTTCCTAATAAATTATTCGCAATGTCTTTGCCTTAGTGACCTGCACTTGAAGGTCTGCACAGGCAGGTTTTTGCTGCCAATTTTCCTCTGCTGGAGCTTTATGGAATACCTTGTCCAATCACAAGACCTATCTCCTGAACTACTTAAGTGATTCTGAGGAACAGCTACAGACCAGCCTTTCACTCACTTCTAAATACTGACAGTGAAAAAGGAAGCTTACTTCTTGCTTTCCACCCTTACTGCTAGCTGTAAAAGGGTTAAGAGGAAAATTCTGACACTACCTACCTCAGTTCATTTCTCTTTTTCTACTCAGCAGAGTGATAGGTAACAGTTAACCAACAGATCTCAAATGTCTGTTTGAACTACTTGCTTAATGGAAAGCCGAGTTCATACTAAAGTTTGATGGCAAAGCCCTGAAATAACTGCTAAGAAATGCTGAAGGATGACAGCTGGTTGGGCTTTTCTCACCCATGTATCTTCTTTAACATTAGGCATTTACGTTTTCATCAGAGCTGTGATGGGCTGCATAAGTAGAGCATCCATGTGTCCTTGCATACAGTGAAGGAACTACTAATGAAAGCACACACAGCCCTCTTACCTCCTCTTCCATATGGGCATGAGTCTCTAATATAAAATCTTCTCAACGCTCTATATGCAGAAAGCCTGCACTGAAGGCAGAGCTTCTTCATACTTAAAACCAGGCTACGTATTGTGCAGATATTCCTTCAAACATACTTAACTCGTAATACCAGTGAAAACAGGATGTAGGGGCTTAAGCAGCCTGTCAAACACCTAGAGTTTTGCTAAAACCAAAATACACAAAAAACCCCTTATACTGGAATTATGAGAAGGGAAGGCTCAAAAGTATCTTCTCCTTTGATGACTCTTGCCTACAAGTGACATTCCTAGGCATCTAGGGAGAGGAGAAGACACTGAATTAGATTTGTTTCTTTTCTAGGTAGAAAAGAAGTTAAAAACCTCAGAGATGCCCCTGACAGCTGAACGTGGGCATTTATACATCAGAACAGGATACAGAAAAAACAGCAGTACAAGGCCTTCCTGTAGCAGCTGACTCCACGTAGCTAGCTGTCTCAACAATGTTAGTGCATTTAAGGACCCTCATGAAAGTTACTCCCTGCACAGTACCTGTAAATATCTAGCTAAAGCTCCTATTAAATACTGGAATACTTACAATGCAACAACACTCCTGCAGCAGTCAGTCTGCCCCCAGGTACCAGTCAACAGCGATATTAAAGTACTTTGAGTACAATAAGTTCATTTGCTGACCTGTGGGTTTGCAGCAGCTACACCGGCGTCTCCCACCCCCTCCTCTTCTTGTTCAATATCAAACAACTGGAAGCTCCTACAGCAGTCTGAGCTCTTATCAACAGCTCTGCTCTCCTTTTGTGAAGCATCATCCGTTGCTTCCGAGTCTGATTTGTTGGCATCGGCCACTGCCTCGCCATTAGCGACAAGTGCAAGTGTTTCAGTACAGTGAGGTCGATGGCTGGCTATCACACGATAGCGGCTTTCCTTCCTTTGCACTTCCTTGGAAGAGCGGAGTTCCTGAATGATTCGCTGAGTGCTTCCTGAAGACGGTCGCAGTCTTCGAGCTGCTCTGTCTCGAGTGATCACTTCTTGTACATATTTCTGAATGGGTTCATTCTGGGTAGAGGAACAAAAGGAGGAATATAATTACACCATCAACATAGCAAGTGATACTCCTCCCTAAAAGTGATTAATAACTCTTATTACTGGTGCTTCTTATTTGAGAACTGCAGTACCGATGTTCCTAACAGCATTCAAGTAACTTCTACTAATGCCTTAGGCAACACAACCATCATAATATTCTCTTGATATGGGGAAAGAAAGTATTAAGATATTTGTAAATTCTAAGGCTGTTTCAATTTGTTTTTTGAACAATGTTTCAATTTGATTTTTAAATAATATACTTTGAGGTACAGAATAATCCTCCAAACAAAAACACATGCCTTTTGAAGACACTGGTCATCCTAAAATTTACGGCATAATATCCTTTACAGTCTCCTATAAAGACCAGTTCCCAAGAAAGATCAGTTTTATTCACTATGTAAGGCTGTACAGTGGATGCAAGTTGTTAGGCTTGCAGGGCTGAGCTTCAGCACTCCCAACAGCAGGAATCCAGGCGTCACTTGTTGGCTGTTCTTGCCTACGCTCACAAGACAAGCGAGTGCTGACCACAGCTCTTCACGGTGCTCACTCTCTGCTCTGCTCCTTAACTAAGAGCCTTGACTAGCACCCTGCTTTGCACCCAGGCACGACGCTGGGCGACCGGCCGGTCATGCTGCGAGGGTGCCGGGCAGGGCTTTATCAGGCCAGGGCTGCGCCTCGCACCGAGCCGCTGCTCTCCGGCTGCCAGCCAGAACTCGCAGAACGAGGGGCCGGGAAAGCAAGCAAGGAGCACTGCGCGCCTGGGGCGAGCCGGCTGCTCTCAAAGCCCCTTCAGCAGCACGGCGGCATCAAACCCCCGTCGCCCGCCGGGAGGCACGGCCTCGGCCTGCTCCGGCCTGCAACCTCCGGCCGGCGGCAGGGCCGCGGTACCTTGGAGGGCACGGTGGCCACCAGCTTGAAGAGGCTCCTCTCCACCGGCTCGCTGCCGCCCAGCTCGGTGCGCAGCCGCTTGCAGGCGAGGAGCAGGGCCTCGGCCGGCTCCGTCCCGCCTCGCTTCCGCTTGA
>JAVSBS010019562.1:37952-48573 GCA_033124195.1 Coracias cyanogaster | reverse complement strand
CGTGCACAAGGAGCTGCTCTGTTAGTGCTATACAAGATTATTTATTGGGACATGTGTGGCGGGCTGCACCTGGGGGTTGGTTCCTCTCTGCCTTTTACATTTCCCTGTGAATTGTCAATTCATGGCCCTGCAAAGGCGGGGGGTGAGGGGGGGGTAGGAGCGTCTGGACTGACTTTCTGTCACCAATAAAATCGGGGCTGCTGCTGGAGGAGGAGGATTTGATCTTTCCTAAGATGCAATCAGCTGCATTCAGCACATCGCGGTTTGGAGAGTAAAGCAGTGATTAAAAACAGTGATGTCTTTCACAGCAGTTTAGGGAGCGTGCCAGGCAAAATGTAACTCTGCGAACTGCATCAGGTAAAAAACATGTTGCAAGAAAGGGGGTGTAATACCAATCTGACTGTGACTGTGTGAAAATAAGCAGATTGGGCCTGTCCTTGCAGATGGGAGAAAGAGATGCCTAACGTGTTCCCCAGCTTGCCCTCCCTGTGGATAAAACCTACCCCTCTTGTCAGTTTCTCACACCAGTATTTTTTCAGCTCCTGATTAAAACTTCAATCAAAAATATTTAGGTGCTTTGTATAGGGCACTTCAGCAGAGTGCTGTTTCAAGAGGCACTTTCACTGGGAAGTATTTAAAGGAAAAAAAAAAAAAGGGGGAGGAAGGGAGATATAAGGAACCTGTAAGCCTCTGACAGGAGTGAGAGGGAAGAACTGCTACTATCCTTTTCTCCTAAGGTAAAGCACGATGGAGGTGAAGAATGAATATTTTCTAGGAAAAAAACATCCTGAATAGTGACTGTATGTAACAGAATGTCAAATTCTTTTGGTACACCTTATAGTGCTACTTCATAACTGCTGTTTTCTCAGTTTCTGCCATTTATTTTGGCACAATGAGCCATACTAGTTACCATACTAGACAGATTTTTTTTTGTCAGCAGCTTTATACCGGCATTTAAAAGTAGTCTTTCCTGTTGTCTTGCATTGCTTCCTCAAAATATATTATGAAGTGGCTCAATGGATTTGTTAGATTCCTCTGATTTTCTGTTTGTGGGGCATGGGATATGCAGATTTTTCGTCAACTCTATACGTGAATAAGATCTTTGTTCTGAGGATTTGAAGCACTTCTGGACTGTAACTATGCATGGCTCCTGGTCGTGAAACTGAAGCTAATTAAGTTTAAAGACAAGGTGACAAAGAGTCAAGCTGATGTGTGTCCTGTGTGGAAGTGTGCTTTTCTGTTACGATCTATGGAGAGAATTGCTTAAGGAATCTATCCTGAGTATTGATGAAGCATCAACTGAGGGAAGAGGATGTAGAATAACGCTTCTCAGCTTGTGCATGGAGTAGCATTAACAGCAAGCAGTCCCTTCGGAAAGGAGTCATACAAGAAGTAAAAGAGCCCAGTGTCAACTGCTTGGTGTGAAAGGGGAGCGATGAAAGTGGAAGAGGAAGTAATAACATGTGAGCTGAGAAGTGGTTTGTCATTTGAGTTTGATATTAGTCTGCTCTGTCCTCTTCAACATCTGCTGTGAAAATAGTAGGATCTCTGGCTGCTGTTGTTCTTAGCTTGTGCGCTGTAATGATTCTGGATTACCTAAATGATGTCCCGAGGGGTTAAACTGTTACATATGTTTATGGTCAGCTTTATGTTTTTGTTTAATTCTGATTGTTTTTATTGCTTCATGAATTTAGCCTTCCTTAGACAAAATCTAACAGGTGCAGGACAGCATACATTTAGGATAACTTAAGTACACCATCTGAGATGGTTTTTATGCAACCTAAAAACTTAAGTTCCTTATTGCAGAGAGTTATCACATGAGAAACTGTAATAATAAAATAGTTATATTGGATTCATAGTAGACAGATACGGGTTAGGATTATCCTGGAATTGTAGCTGCTGTAGCCCCCTGCTGTGTGATAATGCAAATGGCATCTAATGCCTTTAATGTGGTCTGCTTCTGAGAAGACACTGGATAGTGCTGTATGTGGTAGCAAATGATCTACTTTCAGTTCTCTGACAACATCAGGCAAATCTTCTCAACATATTTTCTTCAGACTCTTGAAATGCTTGGAACCTAAGAATGAAAATAATGTAGGGACGTTTTAATTTGTCTGAAACTGTGATCACTGATGCAAGAAATCAGTGAAGACAGATAATTGCTTATGGGTGAGGCTCTTTTTTTTCATGAGCCCAGATATATTACAAGCAGAATTAAACAAACAAACAAACAACAACCACCAAAACCAATGAGCAGATATGCAGATGGCTACTTCTCAGGTCATCTAAACTTATGTAAGATGAAGCTGTCTGCATTACTCAATATCTTGTGTATCTAGATTCTGTTTTGCATTTTCGGTAAGATTTCTGCTAGCAGAATCTTGGCAACCCTGTGTTTCATGCATAGGGATTGTCTTGACAGCTAAGTGTTGTTACACTAATATTGTGTATAGCAAGTCAAAAGCATGTTGTAATTCTGTGCGTTCTGTGAGGGTATAGACAATTACAGAGTGGAAGACAGTAGTTTTGATACAATCTTTAGAACATTTTACACACAAGTTGAAACAAAATGTATCACTCTACTTGATGGTGGCTGTCTTTCAATGACTTCTACCAGTCTAACCAAGGGTTGGTAAGCTTACTAGCTGCTTAGTTCTCAGGTTAGCTCGTATTTTATGAATTCTTTTGCTGGATATTTTCATCTGTTTTTATTGATAGTCATCATATAGCAGTTAATGTTCAGTTTTAGAATGTTAAGAAACTAAACAATGCAGATTACCATTGATGATGTCACACAACATCCCTGAGGAATACATGAATAGGGATCACTCACTCTCATAATATTTGTCACTCTTAACTCAAATTATTGATCAACTCTCTGTCATCAATTCAACAGTAAACAGTTTTGAAGTTTCTCACTGAAGGAGTGAAATGCTGAAGAGAAGCAGTTCTGTTGAAACAAATACATTTTTCTTGTCTACTGTCTTGTTGTCTTTTTAATTTTTTAATATTTAAGAAATGTAAAACAGTGAATCTCCCTCTGCTTTTAAATTTACTTCATTGCCAATTGCAATTTCATTATAATATACTATAAATGTCTTTTACTTATGCATCACAAATGGTGATTAAGTAACTGGTAGCAACTGCATGTGAGGTAAAAACATGGGTATCAGGTACTTGCCAAGAGAATAGCAGTATAACCAGAGTGTGGTTGGCTGTGTTAGAACGATGATTCTCTCTTCATCTAATATATGAAAAGTAGAAATAGAAGATGCTGTCATTGTCCTCTTAATGCCTTTTCCAAGAGAAAGAAGGAATACTTCTATTTTGTTTTAAAATATGAATAAAACAGCAGGCTAATTCTGTTAGGCATGCTCAAAACAATGGAGGGTCTTCTCTAGAGAGAATGCCACTGATGTGCTTTTTAAAATACACATTTCAAAACAAATGTAGAGTGGTAAAACTGATAGACATAGTTTAGTACATGTCTCTTCTGGGATTGCGTCAATATTAAGTGTGATCTTAATGAGCATATCCCTTCTTCCAAAGGAGATTTTGACATGTATTTGAAGGGAAGAAAGGCAAATATCAAATTCCAGTGGCAAGGAGGAACTTGTAAAATGAAGATTTCTCTCAGGAATCTGTCCTTGAACAACCTAATTTTATACAGAATGAAAACATTATGAAAAAATAATTGAGTATTTTAAAAAATGAATGTTTGTATATTTGCAGGGGTTCTTGATGTTGTGGGTTTTGTTTGTTTGTTGTGTTGTTGGGTTTTTTTTTTTATTAACCTATTTCAGGATCTTTTCCCTTCATTTTGTAAGTGAAAATGAAAGACAAAGACCAATTGCTTACAATTTTTCTTACCTTACTGCTCAGTAAGCTCAGAATGGGTGCTTTAAATGTCAATATATAGGACACTATCGTAATAGCATTTTAAAGGGGGAGAGGAAGAAGTAGAGAACATTTATTTCAATGACAAAACAGAGTACTAACACTCGAGGCTGTGTATTGCATCTTCCAGTGCTCTCTTTTAATAATAATGTTTTATGTGTAGGACTTTCTAAGATGCAGAACTTGGAACAGGGAAAAAGGATTTAGTGAAGAATGTAGGTAGTTAGTTTTGTTGTAGATGGACTGGAAGACTCCTGTTTCTTCCTTTTACAATGTCTGCTGACCTGTCGTCTTAGCTCCTTTCCCTGACGTGTAAATGTGGAAAATAAAATCATACTTGCATCCTTTGCCATCTTTTTATTTGCAAAACAGAGATCTTGGGATCTGTGTACGCTTTATTTGGGAGCGTTTTTACTGTCTGACAAGTTTGAGATTTTTGTGGGAAAGACCCTTTCTGCCCAACCATGAGTTGAGTTGTATTTACTGCTTTCAAGTTTAATCAAATGGTTCTTAGAGACTGTGAATGCTTTTATAGCTTTCACATTTTAAGTAGCAGCAATTCACTTTTTACATTGATATAAATTCATAATGTAAGTTTTTTCTATTTTGCAATACTCCATTTAGGACCCTTCTCTTTTTCTTACATAGCTGTTACAGAATATTAACTGTCCATGGGCAGCTGCTCTATAGTTTCAGAAAAATAATTAGTGTATAGTCTGTGTTTCTCAATTTGAATTCCTAAAGCTCTTTCAGAGCTGAAGGTTTCTCTATGTAAGTTTTGTTCACATAGAGATATATTACAAAACTCCTTTCCAGATTCTTCTTTGTTCTGTGAATGGAGTTGGCAAGGTTTAGGTTATTTGTAAAACAGCACGTATTGTCATGTGTGCAGTATAGCAGTTGTCTGCATAGCTTTGATATTCTCTCTATGGTCATCGTTCCGTAAACAGTTTGTTGACTACCTGTCTTTTTCTTTGTTAAATGGAAAGGATAGTGTGAGAGAAACTGTTTTCTTATGTTAGAGGTGAAAACACTCTGGTTATATTTTAAACTTCTTACATACCACAATATTAATCAAACAGTGATTCTAATCATGGTAATTCAATTGCCAGATCTTAGCTAAAGTAACCTGAGTGTCTGTTACCACATATGAAAATACAGTTTTGCCTTTCTGAATATTATCAATACACAATGCATTCCATTATTGCCACTTCTCTGGCAGAAGCTGAATACGCCAGCACAGCTGTACTGACCCATCTAAGTCTTAAAACTTTGGCTTTTCAAAGTTCAGCACTGGAAACTCCACAACTGTGACTGACTGACAGCTCTGAAGAGAATAAGGCCAAATTGCTTCACAGCAGCAGTTGTAGTAGGCAATTTGGTATTTTCCATTTGTCCCGATATTTATCCCAAACTGACCTACATCTGCTGGATTAACAGTGTAACTTGACCTGCTTTTATTCCTGCTATGCTATAAGGCAGGAAAGCTGGTCAGGTTAGTCCCTAACAAGAGGAAAAGGCATACTAGTTGAAGCAGAAGCAGTCAAATTTCTTTTAATTAAAAGTTTGTACAAAATACGTTCCAGTGTCAAGCTCATTTTATATTTATCCCTTTCAAAGGCTTTTTTTTTCTTCTTCTTCCCTGAGTGTTAATATGTTTTTTTCATGTGTGAAGTTTAAATCTTGACATGCTAGTTGGTGCTTCATTGTGATACATTGATGGATGTAGATTAAAGAACAGTGAAGAACTCTCCATTGGTTTGAACAGTTTATACAGAGAAAGTAAAAATTGGTTTGATATCTGAAAACTCTTCTTCACAATCCAGGTCATCAACTGAAAGAAATTTTTAATATCTTCAAATATACAAAAATGTCTAACCACAGCAGTTTGCAAATTGTAAAATAAATGCAGTGACTAGAGATCTTACTGACTAAACTGATTATTAATTAAGGATTAACAGAGCATCTAAAACTTGTGCCAGATCATAACATGGTATAATATACTGGAATACGTGGTAGTATTTCCTTTACATGGATTCTTTTGTTAATATCTTAAAGAGCAGTAGTGAAAATGAGAGAACTTCTACCCTGTATGTTTGGAGGAAACTTTAAACTAACATAGCGATTTTTCACGAGTTTAAGTGATATATGAAATATCTTGTTCATTAGAGTAATCATGGTATTGTGGTTTCCTTTTAACTACCATTTTTTTACCTTTTCCGTTGCACTTCCAGATTTCTAACAATGTTATTGATATCTCTAGGCTTGTATAGTATTGCCTTGTAATACTATGAAAAATAGGTGAGATTTGGACTAATATGGAGGAAGCTAAGTACTACTTGTTGAACAATTATTTTGGTTAATGAAAAATGGTATCTGTACTGTTGAAACAGAATCCCTTTAATTTTAAATTAAAACAAATTGTAGCAAAATTAACAACACCTAACATGGAGGAGCGTTTCAGAACTGACAATTATTAGGATGTTACATATTAAAAGGGAGTTTGTCTCCTCTTTTGGTCTAAAACAAATTAGCAGTGAATTAGCTTCACAGGCTGTGCTTTCTCTGAAGGCTGGAGTCCTGAATTTAACATGTTACAGTTTTACGATATGTCTTGACTGATGCTTATATAAAATAACCAAGATGAAGTGCATTTGAACACAGATGTATAAGTTGAGTATGGGCTAGCATCTTGACTGTTTGCCCACCTTCTTCAGGTCATTCTCCTTGCCTTATTTGAAATTGTTTTGACAAGTATTCAACATAACTCTCCTCACTAAATATTGCAAACTGCTGGTTAATGCTTGGTTTTGGTATGTAAAGTGCAAAGTGTATGCAGTTCTTAGGGGGAATCTCTCTTCTACTCCTTAAAGAATGGTCCAGAGCTCATATAATTTCAGTATTATCCCCACAAAATAAATCTTAGTTTAAGAACTGGATCAGACTGAAATGAAAATGTTTTCTACTTCCTAAATCATCTTTGTTTAGCAAATTATAAATCATTACTGCTTTGCTGTGTTCTGAATGGTGAATTTTGGAGATGGTGGGGAAGGCATATAATCAATAGAAATATATGGACCATTTGTTTTTTGTTTATGTCTTATGGATTTATTTATGGGATGTTCACATATGTTTAAGACACAAGATTAATGTAATTCCAAAGTAGCTTGGAGTATAAGATTAACTGACTAGGCTTTTATATATTTGTTTACGCAATACTTGACAGGGGAAGGTGTCATTTAAAATAAAGTGATTGCAGAATTTTTAGATTGGATTTTGAGAAAAAGAATTATATCAGATTTCGTACAGATTTGCTTTTGTCTGTTAGAAAAGCAAATGATACTTCAATTCTACAAAACCACAAGTTTTTTCTAATCTGATACAAACCAGAGCTGGATAAAGAAGGCAGTTGAACATGTTCTTTAGGGGATATTCTCCATTTACTGTGACATCTGTATTGCAGGATTTGGAAGTGTAGATGCATTTAATGTTCACTAGATTACACCTATTGCAAACTGAAATACACTGTAAATCTCAACAAGAAAACAGAATCCAATAGTCTATATCATTTGAAGTGAACAAATGGAAATTTGCTGTTTAATGAATTCTTAATATCATAGGCTTTTTTAATTGGACGTTAAAAACTCTTGTCATTTGAACTTCTTCCAGAAAGGAAATACCTTCAGAAAGAAATTTCAAAATAGGTGACTATCTGATCACAGATGAATGTGGAGTAATCTCCCTGCAGGCATTGTCTGCCTACGATACCTGTCAAGAAAACCAAACTTTGTTTCTTCTGTTTGCTGCTGCAAGACTTAAAATGGGGAAGCAGCAATAGCTCCCACTCTGTTTGCATGAAGGGATTTCTCTTAAGATTGTGAGGATAAAGGCCTCAAATTTGGATCCTATATAATCTGTTTACATTGATATGTCAACTTAGCAACAAGTGACCTATGCCATGCCAACACCTAAGTAGCCTTCATGGATGGTAGATGGGGGGACAAGTAGTGGGGCCACTTAGTTTCTCTAGGAATAAAAACATCCCCTTCAGAGTTACCACAAAAGCCTTTACTGTGAAATACCAAGACGTATGTGAAGATTAGGCTGGAACAAATCACTATATGATTTAAGACTTGGAGGATACAGCATACCTTTTCATCTTTCTCCTGTTATGACTCCCCACCTCTGAAAAACAAGAATTTAGATGAACTTCAAGATTGATGCAAATGTGCTACATGAGATATTTCAGTGTAGCTGTATTTAATTTTCCCTGTTCTAAGTTAGATAAATCAATTATTCGATTTAAACATTTAGTTCAACTGCAGCTAAACCACTTTGTAGGTGCAGTTAACTCCTGTTTTTTCTATAACGTTGCAAGACATGCTATCACAATGTAAAATGCAGTATTATCCAAAATAGTCACAGTATCAGTGTCACTTGTGATTTATTTCAATTAAGAGCATTATAGAACATATCTAGTGCAATGTATATTAGCATAAGAAATCAGAGTTGACTGAACAATATCAAAACAGAAGATATCGTCAGAAATTCCACTAGCTGTTATGTCCTGTGGCTGTGGGTGAGATCTTAGAAAATCTAGCATGTCTAGAAAAATAGAGTAACCATTCTGCATGTGCAGTTACGTGCTTATCAAATTGAAACATAGGCAGCTATGCTAATAAAACTTGGTTAAGATGTCTGCATGGTAGGAGTAGGTAAATTAGCTGCTGTTGTGCCATGGTAAACTTCTGGATTGTTCCACATCTCTCATCCACATCTCTCCTGGCAGGGAAATTCTTGACATGAAAACTTTCAGTCCAACTAACAACTAAAATATCTACCCCATTTCTGAAAAGTTTATCCTATTTGCAGAGTAGAAAAGTTAATGTGAAGCAACTTGCATGAGCTATAGTTACCTTTTAAAATGTGTTACTAAAGCTCTTGTGATATCTTTACCATCAATATATTTTTTGCATCTGGAACACGTACTAGGAAGTGTCAAATTACTGTATGGGGGAATCAATACAAATACAGTGTTTTGGTTAAGTTAAAGAAGAGGTCCCATAAGTAATATTAAAGACAGATGAACAATCCATCCAGTGTTTGTGTTGCTTCAGAACAATATTTTATTATTGCAAAGCTCTCACATTCTTGCATGTGCAAGCTTTTTTTTTCCCACAGAATACATAAGTGAATTATCTACATCAGATGCTTTAGTAACTCCTGACAAACTTGTTAGTATTGTTTCCGATGGAAATGTGACAGATTTCGTTGCAGAATACACACGCATATGTGAATATAGATTACAAAAATAAATCAGTGGATAGTAATATTTGAAAACTTTTAAATAGAGAACTAGGTGGTGCTGTTCTTTCATCTTTGTAGTTTAGCTGAATTCTTAAGTATGGACTGAGAACACCAGGCTATTACTTTTCAAGAATGAATTTATCTGTCTTAAATGTTTGAAGAAGTTATTGCATCTGATTTCATTGAGAATGCTACTGTGAGAGCTAATAACTGCACAATACAACAGTTTCTATTTTATGTAGGAGAACTTTTGCATCCAACAGATGGTTTAGTTTATTCAGCATGGTGATATACTTCCTTTCATTCTCAGTTTGAATGACTTCAGAGTGAATTCTAATAGTTGTTTTGACTCTTTCCTTGGCTGTAGATTCAGGATCATTTGATCAGATCAGTTTAGCATTATTAGATGCATGAACCTTTAAATCCTTTTCCATTGTTGGATTCTTAAACATTTTGGGACTGATTTGCTAACGGCACAATGAGATCATCAATAATAGCTGGATGAAATTTATTGTAACTGTGTAGTAGCAGTATATAAACCACAACTAATTAAGCAGGAAAACAAATTTATTAAAGTTTCTTCAATTTAGAAGAAACATAAAGTTTTAATCACTGTCTTGTCTCCATGCCATTAATGCTGTAATAGGAAATAGCAAAGTTAGACTACAATGAAACTGCCTGGGATCTAGATAGATTTGTTATATCAATGTTCAATGTTGCAGCAGAATAATAAATGTCTAATTAGAATCCAGCTTCGGTATGTAGCACTTAGAGAATGCCTCTCATTGACCACTGCTTAAACAGAAATGTTGAAAGAACAGATGGAAGATAAAGAATAAGGGGAAAATGTATTTCAGTACTGAGAAAGTGATGAAAATGTGCTCTAGCTAGGTCAAATGTATGAATGTATTTGCTCTAAGCAGGTAATTACTCATTCAAAAAATAAGCTGTGGCTGTTAATAGTCACAAGTGGGGGGATGAGAAAACACTTTTTTTTCTTACAGTTTCTCTCCCTTATTCCTTCTAAAGCGCTGCAATATAGTGAGAAATCTGAACAAGCAAGTTTGATTTGTACTTTTTGATTGTTCATGAGTAAGCATAAAATGCTTTTACTTGAGTCAGATTAGACTTTGTAAAATATACAAATAATACTCATAACATTGCAAATTAATACGTACCAGAGTTAAAAGCAATGATTCCTTTTATGTTGATTTTTTTAAGACTTCAGTGTCACAACTGTAGTTATTGTTGTTCCAGTGTTTGAAAAGTGCCAAAGTGTGTTTTGATTTATTTTGGAAACTGCAAAGAAACACAAAACAACTCTTAATTCACAAAGAAATAATTATTAAAATCCCTTTTCATTCCTGGCAATCAACTATTCTTGGCACTGAAGCAGAAGCCACATTTGAGTAGTATA
>JAVSBS010019562.1:21454-37852 GCA_033124195.1 Coracias cyanogaster | reverse complement strand
ATTAAAAACTATTAATGTGGTGCTTAGCATTTGCTTATTCCAGAATTGCATATCAGAGATAGTGGTTAAATTTTCATGGGTTAGCAGACTATAGGAGAGTGTTAATAGATTATATGTTGCTAACTTTAATTGGGTACAAGTGTGCAGAAGATTTTATAAATTGAAAAATACTGAACTTGCTAAATTGCTGCTTTCTCCCACAACCTGCAGTTTGGCTTGTGGGTTATCACACATTCATGAATATTTGAAGCAGTGTATTTCCCGAAAAAGTTCAGGAAAGTGCTAGACCCCTGAATCGAGTCTTATATGCAGTTGTCCTCCTAAAAAAGCATTTGGCTGGAAAGAGAGAGAGAGAATTTCTTTCAAGTAGTTACTACTTTTCAGTTCTTCCAATTCAAAATAAGTAAAATGTGTGGTTCATATACTGTATTCTAGATGGGTCTGGGCTGTCAATAAATAAATGAAGGACCACTTCTAAGTCTTTCAGAACTAGCCCACTCCTTTCTGAACAGCTCAGAACGAACATGTGAAGGAGTGAGGTGTTACAGTCAGAGCTACTGGTATTTTAATGAGAGATTTTTCCAAGTTACGGATCCTATTTAAGAGTCTGATTTAAGCTGTTTGCACTGAAAATGTTTTGTGTCTTCTAAAACATTCCAAAATAAATTTTAGAAAATGGATGTTAGTTGATCCTCAGATCTGAGGAAGAGCAAGGGTTTTAATTATTTCAAAACAGAGCAAATAAGAAATAAAGCTGAATTTTCGTCATCTGTTTTATGCAGATTCTGGGAAATGGAGTGATTCCAAAAGCATCAGTAAAGCTCAGATTTGCTTTCTGAGTGCATTAAAATAACATTAGGTTCTTTTTTGTGTTTTATCATTCCCCCACCCCAAATATTACCAGTATGGGGAGAGATTGGAACTAGGTATTGAGTTTTACATAACTTTTCTATTTGGAATTACTGAGCTTAGCACTGTAGGGTTTTTTTCACCTTAGCTTATATTGCAATGAATAATTTGTATGTGAAGTGCAAGATAACACTATATATAAGGTTACTTTTATAATCCAAAAAATACCACAATGTAAAGAAACCATGTTTTTTTCAAAAATAAAAATGCAAAATATTGTATATTTTTTCTTCAACATTCTTTGATTTCCAAGGTCTCCTGTGGTTTGTATTCCTTTTTTAGCTTTTGTTCCCTTTTAAATCTGCTTTCATCTCTTCCTCCTTCATTGTCTAGGTTTTTAGGGGTTTTTGTTCTTCTTACGTCAGCGTGCTGACATAAGACTTTATATAATGAATAAACATGAAATTATGATCTGTCTCAGGCCAAAACATGAAGATCTCACTCTCTTTTGAAATGTCAACCCAGGATTTTCTTATCTCAGACACAAGACAAGTAAAGTTTTGTTGGATTTTTTTTTTTTCCTTCACTTGTTTGGATTTCAGCACGCGTAATGCAGATAACACTAAATATCTATGTCTAATTTAGTAAAAACGACAACGAAGAACAACTGAAATTCCATTGTGCCTATGTAAGGGATACAAGTTGTAAGAAGGGTACAGTAGAGAATTACCTTGTTTTTCATAACAGTATCTCTGCATTCACTGGGGCTGAACCACTTTAAGTTCTTAGATACTTTCTTTTGGTATTTGCAGTCTTTCACTTTCTTTTCATAGTTTTTCATTTACCACTGTAACTGTTCACTCTTAAATATTGTTAAAGCAAAACTCTTTAGTATAACTTCAGTAAAGAGTATGACTTTGGTTTCAGTACAACTTTAGACAACTCAGTTCAGATTAAAACTAAACAGATGTATATAGTATACAGAGAATTTAAACTTGCTGTTAACTCAAGGGAAAAAAAAGATGATTCTCTTTTTTTCCAAATACGTAATTTAAGGGAAACATTTCATATCTGGAGTGAACTGAGTACTTTCTCCTTCTCCCTGATAATGAAATCTCAGAACCTTTGTGTCTAACTTTTTAACTGATTCATCAATTCTAATTAAATTGAGCTCTATAGCTATACAGGCTTATGATAGATACAAATTTTTTTTTTGAGAGTTGTTTCCTAGTGCTTGTCATGATTAATTCCTCTTGAAAACCTCTGTCTGTGTATAACATTACAAACATAGGGGTATTATATGGAAATTTTAAGTTAGACACAGAATTGTGTTTCTGTACATCTGTCTATATCAAAACTGAAAAGAAATGATCAAGAAGGTATGGCAATTATTACATGCTATTTGATGAACCTAATTCAGTCATTTAGTTCCCAATATCTAGGCAACAAGATGTTAGGGGTTTTTTTTGCCAGCTACCCCTCATACTTAAGTGTTATAAAACTTTGCTAGCAACACTTAAAAAATAAATAAAATACTAAAGTCTGACTCCTCTGCCATGAAACCAATTATCTAAATTGAATCAAAGATTATAGTCTCTTTTAATCTGTGGGGGACTGTATTATTTGCAGTTCTGCTTGTTTTTGTTGTAACACGTAAGCATTGGTATCAATGCTCAGATAAAATATTTTGTTACTGCAGTGGAATTACTTGTGTATTGTCTATAAATTTTTGCAGTTGCAGTTTGGATTGTAGGTATAGTCCATGTGCATGCTGTGTACTTGTTTCTGGAAATTCAAAGATGCAGTCACAGTATGTGAAAAGTCATTCAGTCATACAAGAGTTTTGCCTTTTTTTTTTAACTTGCCAAGTGCATAAACTCTGTATCTTATGTAATTGCTGTATAGAAACCTCAAACATATAACAGGACCATTTTATCTATGATTTTTTTGTGAGCACCTGCATCCCAGAATGGATATTTTGTAGTTTGTAGTTGTGCATGCTTTTAAATTTTCAGGTGATGTGAGCAAATCAAAACCTCTTCCCCAAGCCCCTAAAAAGTCTGCTGAGATTGTGCAAGTACTAAAATATATTCAGTAAAGTGGTAATAGTAAAGCTTTTACCCACCTAAAGTGTTGGCTAAATGGTGACTATTGGTCCTTTGAGTAGTCCTTGTCTTACTGATCCTATCTTATTTCTGGATCTAGTGGCAAACATCTTTTTACATTTTCATTTTGGGGGCTTTCTCATTGCAAAAGTACCATGCAGCAAAGTAGGAAGCAAAGCGAAGTCTTATTCTGCGCTAACTCATGTGTTACTCTGCATGAAGTGTATCTACTGAGTAGTGCTTACAGCATATCTGGGTTATAAGGCTAAAAGCACAGATCTTCAAACAAGTCTGGGATCTAGAAACATCATGGGGCTGCGGCTGAGCTAACTAGCCTTGTGTAGTTCACCTTCAATACACTCTTTTTTCTTACTCTTGTGGTTGCAAACACAACCTTTTTACTTTTTGACAGTACATGTCTCTTTCAGTGATGCCTTTTGTTTGTTTTTTTTTTAGTATCAAGTCATGCTATCACTCTACTAAACCAGATCTAGACAGTAGTCTTGGATTCTATTTATGATACTTGTCATAATCTAAAGTGTTGTAGCAGAATGCTAAAAATGCGTGTTGAAATTCAGAGTTTTGAGTGAAATATAGGTCATCTTACAAAACTGCAGTATCCATTGGGGTCGGTAGAAATTAATCCCAGTAGTTTGAAAAGAATTGGGTTGTTCTTCTATTATCCAAGTAAAAATACATGCTATGTATTCTGCATTTATTGAATATGCATCTTTTAACAAACTTTATATTTTTTGTTATTTGATTTGCACTGCATTCCAAGTTAATAAAGTTTCCATGCATGATGATAAGAGAGCAAAACTAAAGAGTTTGCTCACTTCTGAAGAGTAGGCAAAACTAAAGGGAATGTAAATGCAACTAAAGTGATCAGGAGAAGTGAAGACTTTTCCTGAAAATTTTTATTTTTGCTCTCTGTAAATGAAAGTCACTTAAAAAATATGTACTATTTGATTTTAAGTGTTTATGTTAATACAGCTGAATTATGGAAGACCTGTTACCAGCTAGTTGAATAGAGTCATACTTATGTTGTTCCAGGTCATTGTGGGTCATCTGGTTAATGCTGGATGTGAAGGCAGTACTACGTTCCAGCCTTTGTCCTATTTTTATGAAACAGATGTTCTTCACTGAAGAGACATAATTAGTTTCTATGAAATGGGTCGATGTCTGCTTGCTGTTCCTTAGATGCAACCATTTTCATTATTTTCTGTTAAATTCTGTATTGTCTGTAGCTGCAGTAGTGCCGATGTTAAAGTTACGTTCAAGTTGTTAATTTCTTAGACTCCAAGATAAGCTGAACAAGCAGAAACTAAAGTGTCTATTATAAATATTTTCAGTACCTTTAAGCTTTTCAATTGCTTTGCAAGCATTGGAGATTATTAACCCAAAATAAAGTAATTTGAAGTGGTAACAAACACAGCTGTTCATGGACCTCCTCTTTTCAGACATCCTTAAATTTACAACATCAGGAGGTCACTTGGAATGCCTCTAGTTTTGCACTGAATTTGATTTAGTAATTTTTCTATTTCTTTCTTTGAGATTTCTTTTGTTAGCAGTAATCCTGTAAAAGATTAGGCTATTTACTAACAAGGTTAAAAGGTAATACATCTAATGAAATATGATAGTATGAATTTTATTATGTATTTGAAGTATATCCACTACATTTTCAGTGGCAGATGTATCATTTTTATTATTGGCTTCCTTAGACTGAAAGAAGGGGAGCTGCCAAACCACATCTTCTGAATGCACCTCGCTAATACTGAAATTTAAAGACTGATCTTGCTGATCTACAGACTTAAGTGTGCACATGTGCATGGAGTAAGCATCTGGGGAGAAGGATAAGATTTGCAAGGCTGGAAGACACCAGTGTAGTCATGTGGAAGAGGCTTCAGATTACATCTGAACTTGAATCGTTTTTGTTCTCCTAGACAGTACTGGATTCAGCAGCTAGCAACAAACTGTAATTAGCTGAGCTTGACATGAGTATCTCATTTGAACACTGCTTCTCTGATCTTTGTGATATAACGGCATTTTTGCTTGTTAAAACAGAAGTAAAATGCCCTCTTCTAATGTTGACTCACTGTGATTTTACCCTCAAAACTACTACATCAGACTGTTCTTGAACAGGATTCAAATAAATAGGGAAGCACTAGGATTTTCTAAGAAATGACAAATATTCTTTCTGAACACCTTTTCAGAAATCTGCTTCATTGCTGGTAGTTTACTGGAAAAATCTAGAAGTAATCAAACTATGGTTATACAAAAAAGGACTTTGATACAGAATGACAGAATTCCTGGAAGCAGGATTCATGAGAATAATGCTGCTATTTCTTCAAAAGCAAGTTCTTCTAAACTTGTCTCATGTTTCCTTTTTTTTTTAGAAGCTTGAAGTTAGGACCAAGTTTCCTCAGATGATACCATGGTACCTGTACCGTCTATGTAATTGTTCTTAATTTTTCCTAACAATGCATGAAAAGTTTTTATGAATTTGGTGCAATTAGAAGAAGGATCATAAAACCAGTTTTGCTTAGTCTCTTATAAATAAAAACCCTCACATTGTTCCCCTGTCTTCCTATTTAACCGGTCTCCACCATGAACAATAACAGTCTGTAAAGATAATTCAGCTTTGGACTTACTTTCCCTAGTGTTTTGCTAAAAATAAAAACAAATGAAAGCAGGAAGTTTTCATAGCTGCAGCTTCTTTACTTGAAAAATAAGCAGTAACGTATGCTGGATCAGTTACCTGAAATCCACATGTGTGTGTGTGTAAGAGCAACTGAAATGGGAGTTGCCTTAAATTCATGTTGACATCCTAGAAGCATTTGGAAGATCTTTGCTTATGGGACAAAAAAAATCTTTTTGTTCACCTCTTCTGTTTTCATGTAAGTTGGAAATTTGGCAATGGAATTTCGTATGCAGTCTTAGTTATAAGTGTGACTTTGTAAGTGTGCTCAGGTCCAACAGCACCCTGTCACAAAACTGTTAAAGTCATACTCTTGTAACTTTGATTTAACTACTCTAATTTTAAGGTTGAACATTTCATACTTGTTGAACCTTATAATGTCACTTCAGGTTTTTTGGACAGTACCTTGTCTCGTAAGACCTATTTTTGCTTTATGGCAAAAGGCCTGATGGCTTTTGATTTTTGGAAGAAGGCTTTGTGTGTGTATTGCAGTTTCTCAGAGACCACCTAGCCAAAGCACCTCCTATGATAGCACTGATCTTAACATAGCTGCTAAAATATCCCTACCTTCCTGGTTAATGTTAGGTAGAAGGAGTGGTTGTGGGTTGTATGTGGGCTCTTTGAGAGGTGGTTGGTTGGTTTGTTTTTTAATCTGTTGATCCTCTTACCAAAGTCTTTACTATGATGCCTTTTTAGTCAGGAAATGGTAAATTTGGAGGGGTAGCATTTAAAGTGAAACTAAGCTTCTGGCTGTGCTTGCACAGCTTAGAACTTTTGGAACTTTGGGATATGGCAGAAGATTATTCATGGCCAGTTCTTGCACTTTCCTAACAATGCTCAACTACACCAAAGACTTTAGTGTTTCTGATGGGTATTTCTCTGTCAGCTGAGGAGAGATTAGGGAGAAATAATGAGGTAGCAGGCAGACAAACAAGAATCTGTGACTACACTGAATAAGCAGAACTGTCCCTCTGCTGATCACTGCAAACAAAGGCAAATAATTGCAAATTGTTGGGGGGGGGTGGGGAGGGGGGAGAAGCAGAATTGTTTAAAAAAAAAAAAGGGGTGGGAAAAAGAAAGGAGTAGCAGAGCCAATGTTTCATAGCTTCAGTTTGGCTGAGTGGCATTGTTGTTAATACCAACACAGTTAATGTCCTAAAATTCCAAATCATCAGGAAATTATTATGATAGAGCTAGATGCAACCTTACTGACTTCAGAAATAAAGTTTGAGCATGGAAAAAGCCCAAGTGAAGCACTGTAAAAAAAGGAATATTGGACCCATAGCATATGCATTTGGTACTGCACATGCAAATATCTTCTTGGCGCTTGTTTTGTTTCTTGGCCAGATCATAGACAAAGGCCTAAAACATATGAGCATTGCCTGATGCTCAGCTTGTTCCCATTCCTTGGTAGCTGCATTCACATGGTACTGTAAAATATATGTTGAGTTAAGAAATCGGAAAATGAGAAAAGTTCTGAAATAGTGGGTGGAAAGGAGAGGGGGATAAGTAATATACAATAATATGGCAGAAGAGAGATAAAGAGAACATGTGATTTGAGGCATGAAAGGGGGGCTGCCTGCTGTAAGGTATAGGAAAACAGCATGAGCAGTTCGAGATGGAAAAGAAAAGCAAAGATCCCTGCTATGTGTAGCTAGTTTGGCCTCAATACATAGTTTAGTCATACATGAATTGGAACTTTAAAATATTTTTGAAGTTCTTTATTAGAATTAAGTAATTACATGTTTGTCACAAGCTTCTGCTCCATATACTTTCTGTAATAAAAAACAAAGTATTCTTTAGGGTGAAACATTCATTGTCGATGTAAGGTTATCAGTTGATCATTTTTTTTAAAATTGTGCAAGTTTATGTTATCTTATTTCCTCTTTTTTTTTTTTTTTTTTTTCCTGTGTGAGACCTTTTTAATAATCATGATCTACTTGTTTCTGTGGCTGGTTCTTCCTGTGTCTGATTTCAGAAAAACTCGAATGACTTCCTTAATTTAGTTCTTGTGTAGTGACAAGTATCTTATACTTCTATTCCAAATGCTGTGTGCTTGACTAGCCTTATTTCAGAGAGTGGATATCCCTCTATGAGCAGAACCTGTGCTAATAGTTTTCAGAATATATCTCAGCACTAATCTGCTGTTCTAAGCTGCCACCTAATATAGTGCCTTCTATGAACTAAGAATTCTTTTATAAATAAGATTAGGATTTTTTTGTTACTAATCCTGCCTTATTTTTAATGTCCACTGCTGCTGGATTACTACATTTGTCATTTACAGGCAGTATCACATTTGGAGCTCACACTTGTGATTTTAAATTTTTTATTTTGCTTTGCTTCCAAGTCTTAAACTGTCAGCTTAAAACAGGAAACTCTCTATAGCATGCAAAAGGAGTGAATAGCTACAATTGCTGTTTTTTTGCTCCAGTGCTTTTAAGTCATGAAGTTTTTTTCTAGATGTTAAATTATGCTTTCTCCCTATACTGATAGTTCTTACTAAGTTTATAATCAGTAAATTTAATTAGCATATTCTTACCTAAGTGGTAGGTGTTGCTTATGAGAATGTTAAATTAAATTTGTCCAAAGAATAATCTGAGGCTCTCCAGAAATAAACAGAAGCTAGTAAAACTTATTTACTAGCACTGAGATATGCAATATTTGCTGTCTTGGGACAATCCAAGAATATTTATCTCCTACTTTATATTTGTGGTAAAAAAATATAGTCTTTTTTTTTTAATGTATTCAATATGGCAATATTCCACAGCTTCTGATGCCTAATTTGAAATTTGCTTTACTTTTAAATCAAAATTCCATTTGCATTGCATAAAAAAATATAGATGGAAATACTTTTCCTTCTTCAATCTTTTTTATATATATTATTTGCAAGACTTTACTTGTTGATAGTTCTTTTTATCCTCCTTGTAAGCGTGAATTCACTCTTACCTCTTTTTATGATTACATTTTTTTTGTAATTGTTCATGTTTTCAACAGGATTAGGTGAAAATTAATCAGAGTAGTCTCTTGATGTAGCTATCTATTCAATAAAGTCAGAAGCTTCTCCAAAAGATTTTTGGGTTTCTTCACATTGATTAAGATACTTTTTCCAGACAAACTCATGTGAATGTGCTGAATCTAAGTATCTTGCACATTTCAGTGAGCTTGGTGCAGATGCTTTAGTTCTTTGTTTTTTCCTTCTGAAATGAAAATGGTTTATTTCAGTCTTGGTTTTGTTTATCCTCTAGTTTAATCTGAAATGCTTTCTAGTTGTTCAGGCCAAGATTATATTCTGCATTCTGATTTAGCTACTTAACAAAACAATGTATAAGATAATCTAATGTCTAGTTGATACTTTGGGGCAAAAAGTCACAAATCACATCAGATTTGTTTATTCCCAGTGCTGGTATTGTGTGTTCTTGAATGTATGTCTGGAAAGTTGAAAACTCTGGAAATTAATTAACTTCTAGTAGTGTCTTCCTGCAGACCAAAGCCACCAAGTTGTCAACAGAGATTGAACTTAAAAAGGAAGATTTCCCATAGGACTTTGAAAATTCTTCTGTGCGTTAAAATCACAAAAGAGAGAAAAGAGATGGCTTTTTATTTTTGCTGCTCAACTGCTTGTAAACATTTACTTCTACCTTTGACTAACATTTTTAAATGTGGCTTTTGCAGGAATTTCTTATTACTTTGGAATAGCATGTCAAATTACTTGATAGAAGTATAAAGAAATTATTGCTTAATATACTGTTAATGTTTTACTAAACTAGAGCTGTTTTTCACCTGGGACCAGTACATTCACATTACATTCATTTAACAAGACTTCAGTGTTTATTACTGCGTATACTTTTGAAATGGAGTCTTGACTCTATAGCTGTTTGTCTAAGCAAATGTAAGTTCTAAAGTTAAAAAGCTTCTCTTGAAAAATTTCATTAAGGTGTATTCATATATGCATATGTGTGTGGATGTATGATTTTTAAAAAGAGGTTAGGAATGTCTACTGTGTGAATTGTGCTTCATCTCCCTTTGTAGGGCATATTATAACAAATATCTTGAAGAGCTTCATCAGAAACTACAGAGTGCTTAAGGCAAGTTAGACATCAGAATACTGCCTTATGAAATCATTACATGGTACTCAGATTCATATTTATCTACAAGGCAATTTAAAATTATGTTTCAGTAAGCACCAAGCCAATGGTTAGAGAAGATTTCTTTCAATCATAGTTAAGGAAGAAGAACCAAGAGGATCATGTAACTGATCCATTTCCACCAGAACATTTTCAAAGATTCACTTCAATGTTGGAGCAGACTAGAAAGTAATAACTAAAAAAGTTCAAAATTGTGGTTACTTGCTGTGTTCACCACAAGGTTGGTCTGTTAAAAATCTTACTAAATCCAGACACACATGTAAAAAGTTATTTAAATTATTAGACTGGGAATGACAAATTAAAATAATGAATAATTGTTTATTTTATCAGTGTCAGTTGCCAGAAAGATCTCTATCCTCCTACGTTGTTTCTAAACATTTTTGCTTGGGAAAATAACCAAATTTTTCATCATTTGTGACTTTGCCAGCATGCATTCATTCTGCAACTTAAAGCTTTTAGATATGCCCTAAATACTCTGAGAATTACAAATCAGTTGGATGGCAGTGTTAGTCAGCATCTTCAGCTGCTGTGGCTTCCAGTGGGCTTTTTAAGGGTAACAGGTAGAGCATGCAGTGTTGCTTAGCTTTTGCATTTGGCCTTGTGCCTTAATGGGGGTTTTCATTGTGGCATCCTTTGTGTGCTTGGCAGCTCCGAGAAACAGCGGCTCCTGAGGCAGTGGGTAGTTCCATCTCTGAGTACTTTTGGTTTTGCCCTCACCGATATGGATAGAGCCATAACAGGAGATAGGGAGGAGGTGGCACTGTCACCTTTGGGGAGTGGCAAAGGTTAGCAGAGGAGCTGTACTGAAGAGGGACTATGAGGAAACACTATGGTGCCTGCAGAAGGGGAAACCAGAAGCTGTAAGGAAGAGGATATGGCAGTGAGACGAGAAAGAGGGAAGAGAGGCTGCAGCAGTGTGTGATGAGGAGACGAGTCTGTGGAATATGGACAAGGTGTAGGAGAAAGCAATGGTCATGGGCCTCTTTAGAGAAGGTAGAACCAAGCTGGTCAGATGATGTGCTTAGAAAACCTTAACCTATTTCATTTGTGTATTTTTATACTATTAATCATCAACATTAAAACTATTCAAGGAAGAATACATACAAATAAAATGATGTATTATTTATCCCTTTTAGTGATGTAGCAGCATAACCAGATGACCCTGGCACTGCTGAAAGTTTAATCCATGACTTAGCATTCAGGACACAGCTGGCGAGCTGTTGACCTGTGCATATCTTTGCACTTGCATAGTGTTCTGGGACACTATGATTATTTTGCTCCAATTGTAGGAGATCTTGAAGTTGTCTCTTGTGCTGTGTGGAGCAGTTTCACAGCTGGCAACATTTGCAGGCCTGATAATGGCATAGAATTTGTTTTACATAGCCATTAACTTTTAAAATATTTCATAACTGCAAATGCTAAAACTTTAATATGTCTGTTAATATTTTTTCATTATTTCAAATTGTGTTACTTTAAATGTATCACACATACTACATACAAATAAATGCAAACTGGAATTATAGTTGCATTTAGACTTTTTTGGTGTATTATCACTCTGCTTTGATACGATGATGCTTAACTTTGATAACCATTACAAATACCATAATTGTTCAAGGCCATGAGCCAAATATGTGCGCGTAAAAAAAAAAACCAAACATGTTTCAATACATGTTTCTAAACTGTGCAGTAAACCCTGATTTTGTAATAGTCATCCTGCAAAGAACAGAAAGAACTTGTGTCTTTCTTCTCAGCTCCATGTCTGACTTCTGCTTGAGCTAAGAATATTCTTTTGTTATCCATCCTTAGAGTCTGTCTGTAATTATTTGTCAAATTTAGAGGTATTTTTTTTTCCAAAAGACTCCCCAAACCCTAAAGCTAACACTTCTGTCTCCTTCATCCTTTTTGGATGTCTTAAATCTGTCAGGTGAAAGTGAAAAATATAACAGTAGAATACATGGACATGCTTTTCTACATGTCAAAGTAAGTCAAGGCAAACTTTTTTCTTTTTTCTTTTTTTTCCAAGCTGTATGCAATGGCTAGTTTCTCCCTCACCCACTAGTGATGTACTTGGGCGGGTACAGAGAGCAGCTCACTGAATCTTTTTGTGAATGCAGCTTCTTCCTGGCTTATCAGCACTATTTTGCCACTTTTAAGTCTTTTAGCTGCCTCAAAGTTTATGGCCCATCTGTTGGATGTAAACAAGCTATGAAGTTCTCTGGGGTTATAAGAGCTGGCTGATTCAATGGCAGTTTGAAGCAGAGTGTGTTATTGGATAGGGAGGATGTTGTGTTCAAGGAGGAGACGTGTACAGCATTGTAAGATACTTTTGTAATACAATGGATATTGGGCAGTAGGGAATTCAAGTGACCTGAGACTGGGAATAAGAAGGGGTATCAGATTCCACTGAGAGCTTGTCCTTTCAGAGTACTGGACCGTAAACAGTGAAAAATAACTTCCCAAGTTCTGTTGTTAAAATCTCCAAATTGGCCATTTGTTTGCATACTTGCAAATAGTTACTATCTTAAAGATCCTGTATAGAAATAAATTCAATGTTTTATTCAGTTTCAGGGCATCGGGATTCACCAGGTTGATAACTTAGATAAAGTTGCAGTTTTTGCTATCACTTGCTTATGTAATGAATTGCATGAATTATCTTGCAGAAATTTACCTGCAGCTCACCGGAACTCCAAACTCCCCAGACTCCTGTCTGTTATTCCCCATGCTGGGGCTTCCAGGCTCTTGCAGACAGGTATTTTGACACTACAAGTGTCAATGCTCTCTCTGCTCCTTATGCTGTCAGCTCATGCTAGCATATTATTGGACTGTAGTGCAAGGCCTGTGGAGTTTTATTTATTAAGTAGTCCAATTTGAATGTTGGTGTTGAATTTGATGAAGAGTGTACGTGGTTTGAAAACTCTCAAGTTGTTTGCTTTTTAAGAACAATATATTTTTTTCACAGTAAAATTGCTACAGTTTAATGTAAAAAGATACTCCATGTTTGTAAAGATTATTATGATTATATAGGGAGAATAGTGTGGTTGCATATTAATAGGTACAGCCAGAAGTGACAGAAACACAGAGCTGTTACTGATCTCTACAAATAAAATTGTAATGCATAGGGAATGTCTTATAAGTTAAGACAATAAGAATTCAATATTCAGGATGTGATTATAACCACTCTGTTGTAGTGCTTAAAATTGCAAGATAAGAATGAGGTATTTTTATCACTTGTTTGCCCATCCTGTACCTGTATTTATGGATACAGCATATGTTTGCTGTGTAGTTTGGTGGAGGGCAGAAAGTTTGCCTGTGGCTTTTAGGAGCTGCGAAGCTAAGTAATTTAAATGCTCAGCCTGCTCTGGCGCCTCTAAGTAGACCACTTCATTTTCTGTGCTTGTAGACTCTATTCATAGGTGTCAATTCACTGGTGTGGCAAAACACATTAACATTTGAAGTCAGGATATTTTTTTAATGCAGCTATTGATTTGTAGCGTCCAGATGACTTACAAGAATGTTGGTCATAAAATTTTTCTGTATTCTTTTCTTGTCATGATTTTCTACTTACTGGAATCGTGTTAATAGTTCCACTGCAAAAAAGCAGTTAGCATACATCTCAAAGGACAGTGTTAAACTGAAAAATATTCTGACACACCCTTCTCTGTATGCTTTTCTTTGTTCTCCTTCTAGGTGGTGCATATAGAAAGTATCATTTGAATTGCCTTAGTACTTGCTTAGAGCAGTGGGCTGTTTCCAGTGCACATTTAAAACATCTGGCTGTTGTCTAATCCATCTGCAGACATCCCCTTGTTATAAAACTGGGTTCCTAAATTAACACTCATGTTTATCTGAAACTATAATTCACAAAAGGTGCTCAAATATACAAAAACAACACAAAAAAACCCCCTTTGCTTTTGAGGACTTCCTTGGGGCACTTTTTTTTAATTTTGGGGATTAAAGTAGGTGGCGTGGGGCATATCCTGATAAACCCCATGATCCTGATAAGCCCCATGACTGAGGATCCTGAGATCCTCAGTCTTATCAACTCTCCATGGAGCTGAGGTGCCTGCCCAACATTTGCCTCTGACTACCAGGACCCCTGAATTTCATCAGGCCCTTAAGGGAGGTTGCCACAGAGGGGCAGATAAAGCATGCAGACTGTGGCCATCGCATGTCCAGTACTTTCAAGCCATGCCTTTGGGGTTCTTGTGCCAAAGTTAAAGTTTAGGCAGTTGTATATAATGAAATAGTTTAATTCCCAGTTCAGTAAAATAAAAATTGGAGCTTTAAGGTCCTAAAAATTTCTCAGTTCTCAGTCTATATTTAGAACGTGGGAGGGGTGGATGAAAGGAAGATTTTAAGCATGTGAATAGTTACATTAAAAATAAATATATTATCAAGTTTAGAGAATTTGCTGATAGTGATGTAGCTTCTTGGCCTACATTTAAAATAATAATCTAACACCTTTTTTTATATTTTCAGGCCAGCATTTATAAAAAAAAAAACCCAAATCCTTAAAATGGGGTTTTTAAAGGAAAAAAAAATATACCTCTGTTCTTTTCCAGAAAGAATTGAGCTTTGTCTTCTGATTGCATCTGTTTTAAGGAAGTATTTTGTATATATCATGATATATACATTTACTTATCTCACCTAGCTAAGTAAAAAGACAAACCATATGTATCTGACAAAGCTTAAATCAATCCCAAACTTGTTTTGAATAAACTACTGCCAGAGTTTCAGTTGTATGAATACCTTCTTCCAAAGTGTGTAGGCTGGCACTTGAAACGTAAAGCGTAGCTCTAGATGTGTATAGTCAAACAATAGTCAGTATTTGCCCACTCTGTTAGCTTCTATGCTACCCCGTATGATGACAGACATCTTAATTTTCTTCCCTTTCATCTGCGGTTCTCATTATGAAAGTGTCCGAGTTTTCCAAGCAGAGTATTTTAACTTTCTAGTCTCTAGGGCAAATGGTTTAATCATTTGTGTATGCTGTATGTTTGCTGAAATTGAGGAATGCATATTGTTCTGATGCATGGGTGAGGAAACTGTAGAAACTGTAGAGCAATAACTGAGTTCTATATGCAGTGGCTGAGCTCCTAGATAGTTTTGGTAGCAGTTTTTCTTGAAGATATACATGTTTTGTTGAACGTGTTCTTTGTTGAAGGATGTAGATGCTTCAAGTGCTTTGTAGTATCATGGCTTTTGATAGAAAAGTAGTGATTTCTATCATCATGTCTTATTGTAAAGTAAGGCCTTTATTTTTTTCTCAAGTTCACAAGTGTTTATTATGTGTGGCTAGTTTACTGTTTCAGTGGACCATAGATTTAATAAAAGGTCAGTTTCAGGGAGAGAAAGATTTCTCATATTGAGCTTACTCTGTGGAAGATTTTGAATATCAAAATATACTTGGAATTTATTTTTAAATGCAGCCATATAGAACTGCAGTGTTTATGAAGTAAGGGAAGAGATAATCCAAATTTGTTAGTTAGAATGGTATTTGTACATAAAAGAAAAAATCGTAGTGAAACTGGAGTGAGAAGGTGTGACTGTATGTCAGTAAGAGTTCGAAAAAAATTACTTCAAAGACTAAAGGCAGGAAGTTCTAAAGTTAAAAGTTGTACTAGTTTTTTTAATATATTACCTATATATTTGGTATATTGACAGTGAATGCTGTTAACTTTGTTATTGGGCCGCTGTGGTTGTACATGATCTTTTTGGACACGTAGCTGTTGTACTTAGAGTTTTCAGATGAAGCTTTCAAGATTTGCTGAGTCTCACCGCCCTTAAGAACTAATTCAACTTGCTATGAGTTGGTCAAATAAAATACAAAATACTGGTAATTAAATACAGTTAAGCTAATGAAAACATGGAACTTGTATACCTAGGATGCCTGGGATGCAGATGTCAATATTTCCATAACCTAAAGAAATCACAGATGCCTAAGGAAGTATGCCAAGATGCTTTGATCTCTTGTATTTGTAGCTGTGGCAAGAGTAATTTGCATATTCATACAAAGGCAAGCTTGATGCTACTAGAGTATAGGAAGAAATCATTGCTTTAAGCCAGTGAGTTTTTAGTCTACAAGTTGAAGCAAATTCTGTATTTCAATACTTCCCCTACTTTTATTGATAATTTTTCTTTCTTTTTACTGAATTAGTTTCACACTTTTGATGAATTTCTTCTCACATAGCTGTAGTATTTAAGCAGATAAAGGTAACTAAAAGGGACACTTTACAGAGACTTACTTGCAAAACATATATATATATATATATATATATGTAACATGAAATTAAGTGGGAATGTCAATCTGCTTGAGGGTAGGAAAGCTCTGCAGAAGGATTTGGACAGGCTGGAGCGATGGACTGAGGTCAGTTGTATGAGGTTTAACAAGACCAAGTGCTGGTCCTGCACTTTGGTCACAACAACCCCATGCAATGCTGCAGGCTTGGGGAGGAGTGGCTGGAGAGCTGCCTGGTGGAAAAGGACTTGGGTGTGTTGGTCAACAGCCGGCTGAACATGAGCTGACAGTGTGCCCAGGTGGCCAAGAAGGCCAATGGCATCCTGGCCTGTATCAGAAATGGTGTGACCAGCAGGAGTAGGG
>JAVSBS010019562.1:0-21354 GCA_033124195.1 Coracias cyanogaster | reverse complement strand
AGATGCTAGGAGAAAGGTTGGACTTGATGACCCTGGAGGTCCTTTCCAACCATAATGATTCTGTGATTCTGTGAATTCTTGAAGCTGTAACATAGAGCAAGATGGCAGGTAGGCTCACTGTTTCTGTAGCTGCTGCTTGGAATATCAAGTGACAATATGAAGGTGGATTAATGAGAAAGTAAATATTGATCATCATCTCTATTCCTTCTGCCTAGTAAGACAGCTGTATAATAGGTCTGTGTAGCAGCGCTGTAGCACCTGGTCTGTATCATGGCCACATCTGTTTCTGTATTTGTTCACGTTTTGGGAAACATCTACTGTTCCTAAAATATTATGAAAAGTGATTGAAATTTGTCAGAATTTCTATTCCTTTATTAATGTCTGGATTTTACATATAAATATTGAGGTTTATCTATCTTGTGTATTAGCTTTTCTGAAAAGCATAACTCCTAACCTAAAATGCAAGAAGTCAAGTGATAGCTATATTTGTTTCACTCTAAAGCTCAATGAAAACTATTATACCTAGTTCTCTTTATAGGGAATTAAATAAGTTGTGTGGGGTTTGTTTTGTTTTTGTTGTTCTTCATCCTGTTCTACCACTTCTGCTTTATGACAATGCTTTTTTTCCTGCTCTCCCACATAAGCAAAACTGCATTGGCTTCATCATGCCATGCAAGCTCTCAATAAAAATTATCTCTGAGAACTTGTAAGGCAGAGTATGTCAAGGACTTTAATCTTAGAATTGGGAGGGTTAGTTGGGGAACAAACATATTCATTGTTACAGTTTCCTTACCTTTTTAGTTGAGTATTACTAGTTGTTATGGGGGCAAACTATATTTCAGTCCTCAGAGACACATTTTATGTAAGTTGTTGATTGATATTGGACAGTTGCTTTTGTTCATAGTGAGGTAATTTTCTTCATTTGACATAAATAGAAGAAAACCTTTGTTGCTTCCCTCAGCTGCTTCCCTGTGGAGAGTTTGGTTGGTTTTTTTTACCCATTTTGTACCAGATGCTTTGGTTTGTGGTTTTTTTTTTTTGTTAGTTTGTTTTTGTGCCTGCCAATTCTTGAAGTGGCTTGTTATTTCTCTGCAATTCTGGTGTGTTGAAAAATACCTTTCCAAGAAATGACAGAAACAAGAGTAAAAAGTAACCATGGAATGAGAACCCTGCCTCATTTAAGCACTTGGCCAGACCTAGGAATGGCAATCTGCTACATGTTCCTCAAAGATCTACCTCTGCTTTTGCCATCAGGATCCATGGGGCTGAGATCTTTCAGCCTGCTTTACAAACTCCAGCTCACTGCCAGCAGAAGGGAAAAGTCTATGTGGAGTTAAAACCTCAGTTACTATTTAGTTTAGATGAGACTGTGCACATTAGAACCACCCTGCAAGCCGTTTGCCTGCTTATGTCCTTGAGTCATTTGGAGAAGCGAAGCTGACAGGCCAGGCACCGGCAGCTGTGCATGAGGGCCCTGCTGCTTGGGAGGTGTGGAAGCAGGCTGCTGTGCTTGCCTATAGATAGGGCAATGTTTTGCTTCTGATACTACTTCTGTCATGCTTCAGATTTAGATGTGAGATTGCCCCAATAAGGAAAGGAGGAAAATGGAAACAACTAGCACTGCACTTTCAATACAGCTTTATTCTTGTTGAGATCAGTTTTTTAAAGCCTATAGATCAGGGGTCCTCAAACTACGGCCCATGGGCCGGATATGGCCCGTCAGGGTCCTCAAAGCAGCCCACAAGTATTTACAGAACTCCCTGCCGGGGGGAACCCAAGCAGCCGCAGATGACTTCCTGCCACTTAATCTGCGCCCTGGCCAGAGCCTGGGTGCGGCAAAGTTCCTTCCGTCCCTTCTGGCCACCCTTTCTGGACTGCGCGGCCGGGCTAGGGAGGGGGGCAGCGGCATCAGCGAGGTGGGCGACTCCCCTGTCGTTTTTTTTTCCAAACTATAATCCGGCCCGCGACAGTGTTTGAGGGACAGTGAACCGGCCCCCTGTTTAAAAAGTTTGAGGACCCCTGCTATAGATGGTGAAGGAGGACTCCAGTTCCACTGCTCCTAGAGGGGCTGTGGTGAGGCAGTTATTCCCTGGCAGCCTGTGGAGAGGACTGTGCCAGAGCAAATAGCCCCACTGCAGCCCATGGAAAGCCCATGCTGGGGCAGATTTATCCCAAATAACTGCAGCCTGTGGGAAGGGCCTTCACTGGAGCAGGGAAAACATGAGGAGGAAGGAGCGGCAGAGGAGTTTAGGACTGGCCATAACCTGCTGTCTGTGCTGCTCAGGGAGGAAGGAGATAGAGGAGCTAGGACTGAAGGAGCAAATTTGTGCAGTGGGGGGAAGGTATTTTAGTTTTTGTCTTTGTTTTTCTCAACTCTAATTGGCAACAAATTAATTTTACCTAAGTGAAGTCTCTTTTGCCTGTAATGGTAATTGGTAAGTGATCTCCTTGTCTTTATCTTGACCCACAAACTTTTCCATCTTAACTTCTCTTTATTCTGATGATAAGGAGTGAGAGAGTATCTGGGTGAGTGGCAGCCAGCCAAAGTCAGCTCATCACAATTGGGAAGTTGAAATCCATGTATGCTGTTGAGAATATTCAGCACAAATGTTCAATTTCAATTATTTTTGTGCTAAAGCATTTTCAGAATCTGTGTATTCAAATGTAGCCTACCTGTGATGTATGCAAAATCTTCTAAATGCAGAAGTTTAGCTTTTGAATAGCGTTAGTATGATAGATGATGCCAAAACACTCTTGTTCACATATATATGTATTTTGATGTGATTTTAAAAGTTTGAGTATTTTGGTTTTGTTGTTTTTCAATTCTGAAGAAACTCTTGAGCAATACATTGGGCGTGCAAAAGGCAATTCAGTTTTAGGGTTTTATGACAGCTAAAGTTTATTAAATAAAAAACTCTTGTGGTTTCTTAACAAGTTCAAATGAGGAAAATTAGTGATTTCCAAATGAGGAGAACTTGATGGTGTACATAGTAAGCTTCTGGAAAGATTTGAAATAAATATTATAATAGAAAAATATGTTCGGAATTGTCCTAGAGTGTCTCCATTTGCAGAGAACAGATGGCATGGAGATTATTAATGGCATACAAAGCTTTTTACCTCTTGGTCACGAGTTTGAACTGCCATGAGGCTTGACACGATTGAAAGTTGTGACCATCTGTCCAATGGCCTACATGAAATGAGTTTGTCTAAATCCAGTTACTAAAGAGCATCACCTGCATCATGTAAATATCACAATTAATACCCGTTTTTGTTTTTATCGCTTTGCCTTTCTTTTCAAGAGTAGTCTATTTTCCTGTAGGTTACAAATACATTTTTGCTCTAATATGAAGTGTCCTTTGTTTTTCCCCAGATACAATGTGACTGAAAATATTAATTCATTTAAAATATCTGAGATTTAAGGAACTACATTAATGTCCTGGCTTGCTGTGTTGAAATAGGCTTTTATTATTATTTTTTTTTTAAATTGTCAAGAGCCTTAATCTGAATCTGGTACCACAGTTAGGTTGTTGCAGTACCTTTGCTGTGCTCTGCCTCAACACTAATTGAACCTTCCAAAGGCTTTAAGGTCAGTTTTCTTAAGTGTAGACTTATCTTTCTGTCTGTCCAAAACTCAAGAGTGATGTTATAAACTCTTTACTCCATTCCACTTGCAAAGCAAATGTTATTGTTTTCTATTGAAAACTTGAATAATGTCAAATAAACCTGTTTTTTATAAGCAGATGCTCATAAGAAGGCCTGATTTAAAGATCTGAGCCTTCTGTTTGTTTGGCTTTTAGATCATAGGCTTAATTCACTGAGGGGAAAAAAAAATCATAAAAGGAAAAGAATCACTACCTAGAGAAGAAAACAAACAAAAAACCTTTGCACCCTTAACTGTTGTCTTTGTACTGTTTCCTGTATGCACCGTTGAGAAGAATTTTCATACAGAGCTGAAAGATTTGTTAAGGTATTTGACATATTTCGTTATAAACTGAGCATTTGTAAAGATTTGATACAGTGACTGCTTTCTTTTACAGGACTATAAAAACAGAACAGCTCATGCTGAGGATTCCTGTGCTCTGTTTTAAATGCTAATAAGTGTTTGAAAGGAATCAATGGATTTCATTTTTCATCTGCATTAGTCCTTAAATGTTTTTGCTATATTTTTAGTGACCACAGCATCCTAATATGTTACAATGTATTGAGGGAAGGAAGTTGCAAGGAGCAGGAGGGTAATGTGAATCCAGTTTATCATACTCAGATAATTTTATTTCACTGAAAATATCTTCAAATACTTGTTTTATAGCTGTTGCTTACATTAATGTGTGAAAAATACAGATGAATGCAACAGATCTTATCCCAAGTAAGTTATTCTTTCACAGTTTGGTCCTACATCGTTTGCACTTTTTAATTCTCATTAATAATATTCTGTAAATTATGCAGAGTATATTGGTTGTGGCTAAATAATTTGATGTAGCATTGGCTATGCATTGATATAAGGAATTCTGAAGAAACTAGACTTCAGTTTCTGCACTCACAATATATTCCCTTATTGACAGATTAATTTGTACCATGTCCGGTGAAATGCAGGCTTCTTTGGTGTGCTGAATAACGCTTTAGATAATATTGTGCATTCTTTATCTAGTCTGCGTTATGAAGAAGGGGGATGGGGAGGAATGAACTTCCTCACGCCATCAAAACTAAAACAGTTTCAGGACAAATTAAGCTTGTCATAGAAGCAAGAGATAATTGAGTGTTTCCCACTAAAAAAGTGGGAAATAATAGCTGTTGAAATGTAATGAGAATTATAGATTCTACAGGCTGAAAGAAAGCCCTTTACTCCATTTTGCTTTCTTGGTAATAAGTAAAAAACAAACAAAAAACCCAAATCCATGAAAGAGGTATTTGCCAAAGTTACAAAGAAACTGCTAAAATACTGCTAGTTATATCCATCCACCAGTTCCTCTGAAACCACTCACAGTTACCAAAATTGTGGAAAGGCAAAATACTATTTATTTAGCTTTAAGTAATATCCTTTATAGCCTCAAGGACACAGAGGGGAAATTACAGAGATTAGTTGCTTTGGATACCATGTGAACTTCTTTGTCTCTTTTCCTACCATGGTTTATTATGGTCAGGGAGATGATAGCATTTGGCAGGTACTTTACTGATGGTTCATATACTTTAGGTTTTATTTTGGAACTGACAGGGATTCCTTGGTAGGCATCTCTCTCTCAACTTTGGAAACATCAGTGAATCTTGCCATAAACAGGGCACCTTTCCCCCCAGTTGATAACAAACTGTGTGCTGTCTGTCTAGATCCAATATTGTTGGTACATCTAGTTTTAATCAAAGAGTACCTGTTTACAGATCAAGTTTAGATTTTTTTCCAACTAATGTTTGTTTTTAGTGCTTGTTGATGAAGTTCCTGGCTCTATTAGGAGAAAACTTTTACGGTATACTCCACAGAATACTCTTGCTATTGAAATGTTGGCACATTATGCAAATGTGGGACATTCTCTGAAGAAATGCAGATCTTAAAGGCTTACTTTGTGGTAAACACGTGTGTGCATGTGTGTTTGCTTTTATTTGTTTATTCCTTCTGACTAGAACACTGAAAGCAGAGGTTTCCTGTGATCATACGTAGGAGTTCTTTAACTTGGCACTGGCAAGGCTGTGTATCTGTAAGAACCAGCAGTTTGAATTTACAGAGAGGAAATATGTATCGTTATCTAGGAATGTTTATGAGCTTCTGAACTAATCTTCAGCTGTGCCAGTCAGAACGCTGTTCTGGCATGCTCTGTAGCGTCTGCAGTGTTTGCGCTGTTCTGGAGCTGCTAAAATTGTCAGCCTTTAAACATAGTATATCTTTATCTACCATTGGTATTGAAATAACCTGGTTCCATTTTTGCTGCAAGAATATCGGTCATTAATATGCAAACAAGTATCCAATTATTATTTATCCTGCTGTTTTCAATTCTGGCAGATTGTCAGTGCTGGGATTTGAAACAAGCTCCTTAGTGTGAAAGGTCTTTCTTGTTTGTGAATAGTTCTGGAGAGCTGACATGCACACTGACTTTCTAAGGCTTACTAAGTCATTAGGGAATGTTAAATGCATGACATTTTTTGTAATTTTCAGTATGTTTAAAAATGAATTTTGCTAGAGCATTTGAAATAATGGAGCTAATACCTTTCAAGATACTTGACATGGTGCTATTTTAGCCAGGTAACTTACACAACTGTACTGATATAGTTAATATAAACTAGCAGTTGTATCACTTTCACAGATAGCTGAGAAACAAGGATTTGTTTTTGGCTAAGTCTAAAAGCTACTTAACTAGAAGTAATACAAGTTAATAACTCACATAAAATTGTAAAATATGTTTTCAGAATTACTAAAATCTTGGGGGAAAAGGAGTGAATAGATAATCATGCATACAATTTATATCAGCAATTCTAAAATTGACTAACTAGGTGGTGCAGAAAATACAGGTTAAGTTACTAGTAACTACTAGTGGAAAAAGCCCAAAGCAAACCAAAATGGTCAGACTTTTGGTAAATTGCACTTCTTAAAGGTTTCTATGTATTCTACCATATTTCCAGCCTTGGCAAAACCAGATGTGTACATCTTTTCTTATGTCTTATACTTCATTCATTGGTTTAACTCATGTTAAAACTTTCCTTTATGCCATCAACAGACTTACCAGGTGGCGGAGCCAGCCTTGTACTTCTGTAAAAGTAGAATTAACGTTGTCCATGTTTGAGAACTTCTTTACACAAATAGATTTTTTTTTTTTTTTTCTTTTAAGTTCTTCAAATAAATTGGTTTCTTTGGGTTTGCGGTGTTTTGTTTTGTTTTTCCTATTACTGAATAAATTAGTAAGAATGTATTTATCATTCTTTTGTCAGCCCTCCTTTTGAAGAAAGATACAGACTTCAGAGGATTTTCAGGTTCTGGGGTGTTCTTTGCATAAATGTGCAGTAAGATGTCAATTTTGGTTCCTGAAGAAAGGAGTGTTAAAATGTATTTTATTTGGAGTACAAATGATATGGTACTGGTATTCATTACAAGTTTGTCTGCCTTCACAAACAAGACTTCCTCTGACTGATTAATTTTTGTCCTAAAAGATTAGTTTTGTGGTAGAACTTTGTCATAGTTTTTTACCACATTTGCACAAAGCTTTGGAGGGCATTTTGTGTACTTCAGATCAATCCTAGGTAATGGCTGAGGCATGTGTCTTGAAGGTTAAGTTTGACAGACCGTTATACTGAAATGCAGAGTGAATGTATTTGTACTAGTTTGCATTACTGAGCAGATGTACCTGTTGGAGTTTCCCAAGTTTCTCTAAATTCCTAATTGAATAGATTGATAAATAAATTTGGGACTGAGACTCTGCTGGGTTATCTGCAGTCCTTGCTGAATTAATGGGAACTTTGTTAATTTTTAACTCCATGAAAGCAGGTAGGCTGCTATTTGAGAAGGAACCATGCTGTTCAGGAAGCACTCCCAAATGTGTCTAATGTTCCATGTTAAATAGTGTGGAACATCAGCTGCTGTAAGAATGTATTCAGGTTACAGGCTTTCACAATTCATGATGCTGTTTATGGTCCCTAGGTAGCTCCTTCAGGAGCTTTATTTTAAAGAAAAATTAAATAACATCATTTTCTTGTCTCTTGATGATTTTGGTGATTCTTCTTAGAGCTGTGAAATGTAACCCTCTGTGAAGTGCCATGTGTTTGATGTTGATCTGCACAGCCTTCCTAACAGTATTTGCAGCGTTCATGAAGTATAAATAGTGAGTAGATCTATTTAGCACATTTCAAAATTTTTTTTCCTTATCAGAAAGGTTCTTGATGAAATTTTGTTGGAATGATCTCTAAGTAGAACACTGAGATAGTGCAGAACATTAAGTTCTTTCCTGCCAAATACATGTTAAGATGTTATTACCTCCTGTATACAAAGGGTTCTTAAGACATGTGGCTTAATGTGGAGAGGTTAGTCCCATTTATCTTCCTGCAGTTTTTGAAACATCTTTTGACTTCAGAGGAAGCAGAATGATAAATTTACCAGAGAATGTTTTTTATGGTTCAGTCTGAAATGTGATAAAATGCAAGCGATAAACACTTTAATTTTTCATGCCTGCTAGTGGCTACAGCCTTTTTAAGCAGAAAAAGCTTTATTTTTCAGGTATTTAAAGAAAAAGTCTAAAAGACATCGTTAAAAAAGTGTGAATTATGAGAGTTTGTTCTTATTTCATTGACCTGAGGTGTTGTGGTGGGTTTTTTGTGCTCTTTGATACTAGTTTGTTTGAGTTGGTTAAAAAATTTCATTGTTATGGTAGAATGCAGGTCTAACTTAGACACTGAACTCTGAGAATCTCATTTAATTTCTTCAGTTGCTGTCCTAGTACTTAGTTAAATGGATATATTTTTAAGTAGTCGTTTGAATCCCCAAACAAACTTAAGCCTTAAAGGAAAAAGCAAACAAAACTCCCCAAACATATAATAATAAGATTGCAACTTTCTAGTTTAGAGAATACATGACTGGCAACCTGATATAGTTCATAAATCTATAAAATGTTACCTCCGTTTTAAACTTTGTGTCAGGAATTCTCATTGTGACAGAAGGCCCACCTGTCTTTGCAGCTTGGGGTTTGTTTTTACTACAGAACTACACCACTTCCAACTCCGGCCTTCCAAAGGAAGGCTAGGGTAAGAGCCTTTCTGTGACTGTCCTATTTTCAAGCTTTGCAATGAACAGTAGATATACATAACTATCACCTTGGTACAGCTGGAATGCTTATCTGCACTGGTTTCCCCTGAATCATGAATCCCAAATACAGTTTTCAAAAGTAACCATGTCATGGTGAAGTTAAAAAGGATTTGTTTTCCCACTTCTGTTCCCCTCCCCCATGTTATGGGCAAAAGGGAACCCACCATATATATATATAGGGCCAAGAGTTTAGTATTAGTCCTGTTAATTTTTTTTAGCAGTCTAGTAATCGAAACTGCAATTTTCACTTTACCCATATCCATGTAACCAGTAGCCTATGTGTATCAGAAAAAGAACATCAAGTTTCTTTTTGTTGTGTTAAATGAATGGCCATCTTTGTCTTGCAGCTCTTTTAAGGAGATTTATTTCGAAATTTGTATCCCGCATTTGTGGGCTGAGGCAGAGGTGACTGAGTGATTCTAGGATCTATTGCAAATTTATGAACATAAAGGATGGCTTCTGCTATTGCACGTAGCAGCCACTTGACAGCTGGAGCTCTGCGGCAACATCCATACTTGATGGAAGAAAAGATAAGTCATTCAGTCATTCTTCATTCAAAATCTAATTCAACTGAATTTCAGTGTATGATTTTTAAGCAAATGTTACTTCATAGGAGCGTGTCTGTGTTTGGATGCTCTTAAGTCAATTAAACCTGAGTGTTTCAGTTAGCTCACTGAGGAAACATCAGCAAATGTAAGCACAAGGAAGTTTATACTCAGTGGAATGGGTTTGTGTACACTTGTGTAAAAGTGATTATTTGTTCTGAAATTCTTAAACTTCTCCAAATTTGTGGTATGATGGAGAAATGTTGTTCTGTAAATTGTTCAGACATGTTAATATAAGAAGGGGCAAAGTGTTTCTGTCTTCTCTAACCCACCCAAAGGACATATATTTGAAACCTGTAACAAAGGAAATGTACTTGTGTTTGTCTTGAATGAATTTTGTTGAAATAGATTTTATATGTTTGTTTTCTTGCCCTAAGCTTGTTACTGTTATGCAAAATTAATCAAATTTCATGTAATAAATCCCTTGATGACTGGAAATTGACAGTACCATGCTATGGTTACAGGAGATGAGAGGAGGTAGAGTTCCCAAAGAGGGAGCTGCTTCTGAGCTTGAGGAGTAGACACAAGAGAGGACACCGCAGCTTAGATGGGAACTGAGAAGTGGGATCTGCCTTCTAGGATATGGTGATCAAGGAAAGGGTTTTATACAGACCTTGCACTTTATTCTGACTGACCCTGTTGCTCTGACTGCTTTGCTTAGTATTTTGTGAGGTTGTTGGTTTCTTTATTACTCTGCTCTCTCTTTGCATTCATTGACTTCTTGAGTTGTTTTAGCTGTGTAGAGTTGTACAGCATTCAGAGACAGCTGCGCTACTGAGATGCTTGCAACTGTATTTGCCATATAATTTCAAGGTCTGTATACTTTCTAGATAATTTATCTTACAGTAGATTATGCACTTTGCTAAAGGGGAGGGAATAAACTCAAGCCTTTAGCAGAAAAATCAGAGTTTCAAACACATTTTCCCAATTACTACTCCAGAACTTTAAACAGTCCTCTGTCTTGACAGGTAACAATCTTAATATACATGCCAGAAAACTGAATGATACATGATTAAAAAGTGGGTTTATTGCAGTCTCCTGAACACTGCGCAAACATTTTAAAAAAGAAAGTAGCATAAATGGGGATCTGAATCTTCAAAGGCATATATTCACAGGATTGCTCTGAGTCATGACCAAGGTGCATCTGAATTTTTCTCTTTAACTCATCAAGACATAAAGGAACTTTTCAAAAATAATATACCTTGCTAGTTCTTGAATGTGTTGTTGCAGTAATACAAAGAAAGGAAGAGTAACACTTTTTTTTCATTCCAAGTTTTTAATTGTTGGTCTGATTTTTTCGTTTTAGCTTTGGGGTTTTGATTTTTTTTTCAACAATATCTAGACAAAATGATTTTTTTTTTCATACAGGCATTTTATAGTATGACCATTACTCACAAAAACTATTAAACAAGTGTCTATGTAGAATATAATTAGAAGTCTTTGATCAGTGGTTTAAAAATAAACCCAAAGATTTTTAATGTTAGCACTGGACTAAGTATAAGTATTAGAAAGGGAGAGTGGAATGAGCAAGGGAAGAATAGGAAAGATGCAAATTTTTGTATTCTGGTTTCAAAATATTTCTAATAAATTGGTGGTGTAAAGAGAAGGAATGAATAGGGTAGGAACTATAATGTGAGTTGAGGAAGAACAGGAAACATTCAAGATGTGGTGAACTGTTGGCTGTTTCAGAAAAACAATGTTCAGATGCCCAAGTTGCTGCTTTAATTGTTGGAAATAAGTTCTTACATGCAAAAAGATAAATAATGCAAACTGAGGTAGCAGGGATCAGTACAGGAAGTGTGAAGAGTTTAGACCTATAAAGAGTTTTCAGAATAAGACTTTAGTATGAACTTTCCTGAAAATGACTTGGAATAATGAATTCATTTGTCTCAGTTGGAAAAGGTGGAGAAGAGGTCATGCTCCTTTTTTTCACTTTAAAGTAAGAAGTCAGCTGTGATTAGATATACTCAAAAGATCACAACTGAGCTACTGGGGGAGGGGAACACTTAATGAATTAACTGTATTGCTTTTTATTAGATACTGAATTGGATCAGGAAATTCTAAGCAGAAAAAGGAAAACTTTCTTGAATTATTTAGGGATTACTTGAAAATACCCACTGAAAAAGCTACTGTAGTATTGCACATACAGAAAATAGCTGGAACAGTTGGCAAGATTGTGGAGGTTTGGCTGTGAATGAAACTAGGTTAATTAGACTATTTCAGTTGACTGTGAAACAAAGAAAACCCGCTAGAAGTTATAGCAATTGAGGCAAATAGCAGGGTTAAAATGTGAGAAGCAGGCAGTAAGGTTCTCGAAGTGAAATGAACAATGGCAGTCTATTTCTGGTTTTTCTGTTAACAAATTTTAAGATATGATATTTTTTTTTTCCTCATCCACTGCAAAAGTAATACTCGTATGAATACAGTGAAGCATTAACTACTGAAAGTAGTTTTTTATCTTTAGAGAATGTGCGATTCTTGGGTATCCTATTTTTTTCTGAATGTGTGTGACCACAATACCATCTCAAGTATGTTTACTAAATTAGAAATGTGCTCTAACAGATGTCTGAAAAATTGTCACTGATTTCTCCATTTGTTTCTGAGATATCCTTAAGTTTCTTCTATTATACTGAGCTAATAATGGGAACCTTAAAAGAGGATATCTTCTGATTCTCTTTTCCTACGTAACCTGGAAACCAACTGAAACTGGAGGGCAGAGGTGCAGTTCATCCTGCAGTCCTCCTTCAGCAACTCATTCTAGAACTTGGTCAAACCAGCATGGTCCTTATACATCTACCTAGTGAGGAAGAATTCAATGGTATTGCTAATGTTTATGTTTGTAGTCAATTTAATTCAATTAGAATGGAGATATGTGTATAGGGAAACTGAATAGTCAGCACAGTGGCTGTAGGAAGCTTTGATTTTTTTGTTTTGGTTTTTTTCTTAATTGGCTACACTTTCTGTCTACCAATATGGATCTTTCTGACAGTTCTGTTCTTCAAGATAACTTCAACAGACTGAATAAGAATTTCCCACTAAGGAGCCATTGCTTAATGGAATAGTTAACTTGTCTTCTGTATTTCTAGCTAGTGTAAGGGAGTTAAGGTTTGAGGTGGCAATTCAGTCAACATTTCACTTGACACAGGAACTGGTGCTGATATACAACTGAAACTTTTGATCTTGCTTTGGATTCCTAACAACCAAACTATAGAAGACTTTGTAGACCAGGTTCATAAGAACCTGTGACTTGATTGAGTCAGCCTGGAGGACCATGTACCATTCTCCTGTGTCAGTGAACACAGTAGCGCAAGTTATTTATGACACTGCCCCTACTATCTCTGTGTATCTTAATTTCATGAACTTCTGGAGCCAGGTGTGGGTTTTTATGTAATTAGTTGCCCTCCCTGGATTGTCGTTCCACTAACTTGCCCAGTCTCCAGTGTAATTTTTAGCTTTTGCTTATCTTTTGGCAATGAGTATAGCAGGTTTATCACCTAGTGCAAACAAAACACCTCCTTTTGTTTTAAACCTGTCTTCTACTAACTCACTTTGATAACTACTAGCTTGTGTATTAGAGTATATGGTGATATGTAACTGCTCTCTCTGTACCACTGATGACCATGCAGTCATGGCTCTTAAATGCCTGAGTAAGCTGATGCATGATTTTGTCATTGCTGTTGCTCTTTGAGGTTTTTTTCCCTTTTTTTTTTCTTTTGGATGAGGTCATTAGAACCTGTCACAGTATTCAAGATGCAGGCAAACTGTATTTGTACTGTGGTTTAATGATAACCTCTGTTTTGTTGTGTTTTTTCCTAATAATCAACTAGCATTCCATTTAGCTTTGGACAAAATCCCAGAGTATTGGCTTGATTTTCATAGCATTATCTAGCATCACACCAGAACCCCACTCCTGAATGGTGATAGTGAACTTAGCCTCCATAAGTGTAAAAAATGTAAAAAACAAAGTTAGGATTTTTGACATGTGTATCACATGTATTGATTTTCATACACTATTTTATTGCAAGTCACAAAGTTGCATTAAGGTCATCTGCAGTTCTTCACAGTTTCCTGTCGTACTTCCTATTCAAAATGACTTAATATCAAAATGACTTAAAAGCGTGTTGATTTATTGTTTGTCCCTCTGTTCTAGGTCATTTGTATGTATTTAGTTGTACTGCTGTCTATAAATTTGTTCAACTCTTGGTTGAACTGAGAAATTAACTGGGATTAGAATTGTCATGATAGCAATTTACAAACTGATTACAGAATGTGTCTCTGCCCATGGCATTAGATTAGACATACCTAGTTTTGGTTTTGAAAATTCTTGAGGGATTTCTCTTGTGCTGTCTTGTTCAGTGTCAAAGCTTCTCTTACTCCTTTATACTAAGCCAGCTTCCATTGCCAATTTGTTAGCACTTCTAAACTTTCTCCCTCACTGTTTACATGTGTGAGCAACTCTCCATTAATGTAGGCAAGGTGCTTCATAGTACTTCGATCAATTGCAGATAAGTACTATCCTTGGCCAATGACTCCTGGAAGAATAGTCTTGACTTGTCATTGCATCTTCATTCACCTTCCATGAAATTACACTGAAACGTGCTGTTCCCTTCTTTGTATTCATTCCTCAGGCATGATTTCCTTTCTATGTGTGTGGTGTGTTTTTTTTTTTTTTGTTGTTTTTTTTTTTGTGGTAGGTACTTGTTAATTTAGTAAGCGTCATAGTAGGAGCCTGGTCTTTATTTTGTGAACTTTACTAAGCCAGGTAAATGAAGTCTCTTGCACAGGAAGGAGTAGCTGGTGCTAAATGTAGTGGAAATCTTTCAACAATCATGCATGTCAGTAAGCACATTTACTGTAGTCTGGATGCTGAAATTGTGATTTTTTTTTTTTATTATTTTTTTTTAATCTATTGTGCTATTAGGCTTCCAGGTGAAGTTTAAAAATAAGAATTTCTCTCAAGTTTTTTTGATTGCATAAGATGTGATAGGAATTGTGAAAGATAAACATGGGGGAAGATTTTGTTTTGGTTTTTGTCTTATTTCATCCAACCTCTTGTTTTTGGGGCTGTCTTTTTATCTGGTCTGAACGTTTAAACAGTACTGGGATTCCTGAAAGAAGCCACATTCATTTGCTGTAAAGAAATCCAGCCATACTTGAGCTGTATGTTCCACAGAGGAAGAAATAGACTGAAGTGGGGCTGTGTAACATGCTTTAATATTTGAAATCAAGTTAGGTGATAGTAGAGTAGCTCAGTACAATGAGTTGGCTGGATATGGGTAAAGAATGGGATCACTACTCCCACCTGAACTCGAAATTAGGGAACATAATATAGAAGGGAGCAAACCACTAGGAATTGAACCAAGAACATTAATTGGGAGTGATAAGCATTATTAGGAGAGGCATGTGCAAAAGAGGTCATGAACTGCTTGAAGAATCGGGAAGGAAATCCAGAATTCCTGAGTCTCAGACTTCATTAGATGTTGGCAAGTAGCCATGAAATCCACTAACAGAAAATGTGTTCTATTTCTCTCTCTTGCTGGTTCACACAGCTGTTTTAGGTTATAATCTTGTATCAGTTAGGATGCCAGAATCCATGCTACTTCTTCAATTTTAATTTGCCCCCCATTCTCTCTGTGAGTATGTATTATAATTGTCTTTAATTACATGTTCACACACTGTCTTTCACTGAATTCTTGCTCAATCTAATGCGTAGGATGGATGGTATTTGGAGAGTGAATGAGAGTTGTATAGTTAATGATGCTGTTGTCTCTGTTTCTGTGGTAACTTGGTACAGAAATTGAAAGTCATGTAGCGAATGAAATGGATAAATGAAGAAGAAAAATGATGGTCTTCTGATGTAAGCCGTTCTAGTATACTGAAGATTGCTGTTCTCATGACTTCTGACTTTGTTTAAACCAGCTTTTCATATGTCTCCAAAGCATTCTTAATAGAAATTACTTTAATGTCTAGTCATTTACATGCCAGGTGTGTTGGAGTAGGTTTCCAGACAAAAGGAGGAAAGATGACTTAAGGTAGCTTGCTGGAAATCTGGAGGAAAGAAAATCCTTAGAACTCATAGCTATAGACAGTGCTGTGTTGTGCCAGGGATCAGTCTTAAACTTGTGTGACACTGCAGAATCAATATCTTATTTCAAAAAGGAAGAAGGCTTAAGAGATTTCAAAACTAGAATTATATTACTACTTTTTTTTTTCTTTTTCCGTCAATTTGGAGGAAATCCCAGGAGAGTACTGTTCCCCGTGTTGTTTCAGGCTGGTCTGTCTCACTCTCCTTAAGCTTGTGTTCTGTGTAAATCCAGTGAAAGGAAATGGAAAACAAATCTTAGACTTCTGTCATTATCTGCTTAATGCCCTGTGCACTGGGTAATTTATTTAATAATAGAGGCTTTTTCATGGTTGTGTAGTACTTCATGTGAAATAAACAGGAATACCAGAGAATGGCACAAAAGCAAGATGGATGGTAGAATGACTAGTTCTGTTGGTGTTAGCAGGCTTAGGTGTGCACTGATCAGCATTTGCATGATATAAGGAGTTGTATTTATGTACTGAAAGTAGATGCCTTAAAATATCCTCAGCATTTTGCAGTAGTTGTGCTTTTCTGGCAAAATGTTTGGTTTAGAAACCCAAATGGCTAGCTCGCATGGTTCCTTGTCTCTACCTCTGAAGCCAAAACACTGAAGATTTGGAGCTCATCTTCTGTAACTTGGATCTAATCACACTGGTGCTTTCTAGCTATAGGACAGTTGGTGCCCTGACAAAGTAATGCCCATGTTAAATGAGGATGAAATCCCCTTCCTCATAATCCATATCTGATATTAGCTGAATTGAATCTAGTGGTGACTTGACTGCTATGTCAGTGTAAGACAGAGTGAAAAATAAGTGGATGGTAAACCTTGCATTTTGTGAAGTGGCATTGTATTTAAACCACTTCTTAGTCACTGTGTGGAAAATTATCATGTTACTCATCAGGTTGTTAGATCTCTCTGAACTTACCTTTATGAAATTGTCTAGCAATATTTATTTTTTTAATCATCAACTATAGTTAAAAGTGCTATTACACTTGCACCCAAACAGAACAGCAAATATGTTGAGAGTTTATACTTCCAAAAAACCCCAAATGAGACAATCCAGAAAGAGGTATGCTATGAATGAAGAAAATAACAGGTTGTCTGCAGTGTGTGTGTGGGAGGGATAGTTGGTGGCTGTAAGGTTATAGAAAGCATAATGGGCCACTGAAAAAAATATCCTTTAATATTAACTGCAATATTTTTATCTTCCTCATCTTTAAAGAGAGGTAAAACAACATACACCTTTACCTAATGGAAATTTTTATAAAAATAACTTCATGTTTCTAGAGCACTGAGATGCTACATTGCTGAAGAAGGTGGAAAAATGCATAAGTGCTCAATTTGGAGAAAGATATGATTCTTCAATGAATAATATGTAAGAACACATTTAAGGATGAGAAGAATTCAGAAGTACTAGTGCATCTTCTTTATGGTATGAACTTCAAAGTTTTTCCAGTGTGATAGCATTCTGTTTTTAATGTCATATGTAACACATTTAAGTGTATGCCTTTTTAAGAACTTTTTCTGTGAATTTGAGTTTATAAAGAAAAATTTAAACTAAGTAGGCTTGCTTATGTGCCATTATTATAAAAGGAACACTATCAGAACATTGTACATTCTTTTTATGGTACTGTATACTTTTTCCTTTTTTATATAATTAAGATCAAAAGTAAATAACCTTATTTTCTCTTGTAGGAGAAAGATAGATTTTTTTGCTTGTGAATTTTCATTCCAATTATTTTCATTATATAAAATTCTCAGCTGTTTTTAACAGAGCTGAAACATGATCTGTTTCTCAGTCATCAGCTCTGTGTTCTTGATCACTGTCTTTCATTCTTTTCCCCTTCTTACTGCATTCATGTTTTTCTAGAAATTCAGGTTCTGAAAAACCTGCTTTCCTGAAAGATTTTATTGCCAGGTGGACAATAGCAGATTAATAGCAAAAGGAATAAAAAGGGATGTGAATTTTAAAGTGTGTACACTAAGTCTAGTTGCTCAATTATTAAGGGGTTTAGAATTCTGGAGGGTGACCTTTAGCTGAATTGTTAACCAGTTCCTATTCACTTTTCTTCCAATTAGCTATGAAGTGCTTACAACCTGATATTTCAGAGCATGAAAATCAAAGCTAACCTTTCACCTTTTTTTAAGTTTACTTTTTTATCGTTAATGATGTCTGTCTTTTTTTTAGTCACCTTCTCAATCATTTGCATTATTTCAAAGTGCTAATACCGTTGTGTACTGACAAATGAATTTCAACAGAGTTAAGTTTAACCTAATCTTCTCTTGAAGTCTGGGGAAATTGTGCCTTTGCTGAAAAATGTGTGTGTCTGTATAAGAATAACTTCTCCAGGATTTATTGTAATTTAGCTTTTTCTAATCACAGTTAGTCTAGCTAACTTCTGGTAACTAGGAAGTCTGGACAAAATGATGACATCATGTATGTGTAGATCACCTGTGGCACCTATGAAGGTGGTGGTACTGTGCAGCCCTGTGCTCACACAAGCACTTCCATCTGGAATTTTTAAACATCTGCATTATCATTAATGCAACAGTCTGATGCAGTTCCTGGGGAGATGAAGGATTGTGTCACTTGCCTCAGTGACATGTGTATTGTAGGCTCTGATTTTTCTTTTAATTTTTTTTGCGAAGCTCTTCCAGAGGAAAAAACCACTTTGCATTTTATAGTTGTCAAAGGACTCCTCATTTAAAGGAGTACTGATTTTTACACACCCTAGCTTTTTATGGGGGAAAAGCAAATTTATTATTCTTTTTTTTTTTTGTGTTAAACTTAAAATGGTGCTATGTCCTCCCTCAGCATGTCTTTTCCAGGCCAAAGAGTTGTAGTCTGTTTAGTTATTTCTTCTGCAGAAATAATTTGGTAGCTTGTTCTTGTTATCTTTAAAGTGCTCAGCTGCTGGAAGAACAAACTCTCATTTAACATGCATCTTTGTCTCATTCAGCTTTAGAGTAAGAGTAGGGGGAAAGAGAAATTTAAGACTTACTAAGGCCTTTTAGCTCTAGCTGAAATCAGCCATTATAAAAACGTATTTGCCATTCCTTTTCCTTCCAGACACCTAGTTCAAGATACTACTGTGGATTCTAACCTGAACCACTGCAAACCAAATCCTAATGCAATGATAACTCTGGATCATTAGGTTTTGACTTGACCACAATAACAGACTGTAACTATCCATGCAAACAAGACTGTATTTTTTGATCTGAAACTTAGTTTTAGCCTTTTTGCTTTTTACCTGTGAAAAACTGAGCTTGCCACTTCATACATCTGCCTGCCTTTGCCAAAGCTTTCTGAGACCAGGATACATTGTTGAGAGCACTACACAGTAGGAGACACCTAAGAAGCAGTCAAGTCCAGAACTATTGATATTCCACCTAAGAAAAAGGATACCCCACTTAAATGCATGCTAACAGTTTGATTTGTGTTACTTAAGAGCAATTAGAGCACAAAAATTGGGACTGAAGCGCTTTGTGATTCTGAAAGAAAGATAAACATTGAGGCTACACTGCTTTTCCTTTTTGAATATCAAATAAACAGGAGAGAGGTCAAGGCAGCAAAGATGCTATCACATTTTTCCACTTGAAAAGATTAGTGTAGTTACTAGTTGGTTGTTTTGTGTTGTGGTTTTTATAAGTGGTAAGATTGAATTTAAGGAAAAGATTTCTAAACCACTTCTTAATCTCTGCACCACAGTCATCGTCATATCGTTTTCAATTTCATAGTTCGCACTAGGACCAACAAACAATAAAAACAAATCAATTCCAATTTCAGGGTTTGGAAGACTTCTGAACTGTTAGAAACTTGGTTAAATGTTACAGCATAAAAAGACCAAAATAGCTTTTAGAAATGTCCATGCAAACTTCGACTTTCTCAATTTCCTGTATTGTATTAATATTTTAGTGTCTAAAATATGTTTTTGAGAGGAAGGTTAAATGTTCAGCCAAGCATCATATCAATGCAGTGTGTGTAAAACTATCTGAGGTACGTCTGTTTTCAACTATCTTTTCCTTCTAAATATCAATTTAAAGATTGATTCTGGGAAGATTTGTATACAGGACAATCTAGAAAACATTAGGGCTAAATTTTGCGGCAGACTGGTAATTTTCAGTAATCAGTCTGCTTTTAAAAATCATACTGTTAACATTTCTTTTATTGATGTTCTTTGTTTTGTTAGATTTTTTTGTTATGACTGTTATGTTCTTATGGTTTTTTAACATTCAAAACTATTTTAGTGAATCTGCAATTGAGAAAGTAAAATTTATCTCTTGTCCTGCAAACCAATTATAGTAATTTACAGCCATTCAGAACCTAAAGACTGTAATAACTTTGATGGAATTATGAGCAAACGAATGGGTCATTTGTTATCTGATAACTTCGTTTCCATTGAAAATTAATATATACTCAACTTTTTTCCTTTCTAATTCAAGAATGACTGTTAAACCAAAAAAACTTGAAAGATAGCTTGCTATATTACTCTAATACACTTCAGCCTCATACTGTGTTAAGAAAGATCTATTAGATTGGAATAATATTTTACCAGTAACAGAGCTGACCAAGTTAATTTTTATCTCAATGGTGCACTTGTTAACGCTTTATAGTTTTCTGTCAGACTATCCAGAGCATAGTCTGGATAATACTACCTGGGGGGAATAAAGTCATCCAGTACTGCTGTTGCCAAAAAGAGTATTTGTACCAAAGAAGATTCTCATTATTTTAAGTTGCTTTCCTTACCAGAAAGTAGAATATATTTTTGTATATTTTTGTTTAGTAATTTCTTTGTATGTATGTGTGGAGACAGTAGAATGTCAACAGAAAATCAGGCATCATGGGTATATTAGATGCATAGTTATTCTCCTAAAATTTGACAAATAGAACTACCATTGTGTATGCAGATAAATTTGCAAATACATATATTCAAAACAGACATGAATGATTCATTGCTTTTTATACAGCAGCAGTGGTAATCACATGCAAATCTGGATAGCAGTTATCTGGTATTGATACAGTTATTGTACAAAACTATAGAAGGTAAACTGAGTTTAGATTTTGAGTACACAAATATTTTCAGCTGTATGTGATTTTTTTTTTGATTTATGGATTTTTTCCACATGCATATTTTTGTTACTTGCTCTAAAATTCTGAAGTATTTCCCATCCTTAAAATTGAAGTGCCTTCAGATGCATGCCAGAGAAACCTAATGTTTATTTGATAAATATATCTAATATATTTTAAAATCTAGGTACTAGCTTTGTGTGTAATCATGACCATAAGAAGAGAAGAATATTAGTTCATCAGTTGTCTATAGTTGGAGGCCTCTTTGGGAAAGGTTTTAATAGGATAATTGAGTGATGTGATCAACCAGCCTAATCTGTAACATCAGAGGGAGATAGAAGATGCTTTTTAGTAAAGGATAGTTAACAGAAGGATTCAAAAGATCAACCACCATGATTAATATCAGTAAGAGTAAGCAGTATCTAAGTGTCAAATGGCTAAGGAAATAAGTTGCTACAGGCCGTTAGTTCTGATCTACTTAGTTCCAATGGCATTAAAGCAGGATCATAGAATTTGGAACAATTAACAATTTTTAAAATTCAATTTACGAGACACCAGGAAACTAAATAGGAGTAGAGGGAGATGTGAAGATGTAAGCCATCAAAATACCTTTTATTCTTCAGAATTATTGGAAGAAATAAAATATTTGTTGACAAGGGATACAATCTTGTGCATCGCACCAACTTTTACTGTTGTCTTAAAAATATGAGTCTGCTAGGTGGCTTGTATAGGTGGCTGCACACATCAGAATCACAGAATCGTTATGGTTGGAAAGGACCTCCAGGGTCATCAAGTCCAACCTTTCTCCTAGCATCTCTCTAA
>JAVSBS010019561.1:212903-225373 GCA_033124195.1 Coracias cyanogaster | reverse complement strand
ATGGGGCTTTGAGCAACCTGATCTAGTGGGAGGTGTCCCTGCCATGGCAGGGGGGTTGGAACTAGATGATCTTTAAGGTCTCTTCCAAGCGAATCCATTCTATGATTTATTACAGAGAGTGAATTAGAGCTCAGGGGGGTACATAACCAGTGCCATCTTTGAGCCAATTTAATCAAATTACATTGGAGGCTTGTTACAGACTTTTATGCAGAGACACAGACAAATTGTAAGCATCAAGGCTCTTCAGCTAACCTAGCTGGGCAGCATACTTACTCACCTCTTCAGTCCTAAGAGGTGTGAGTAATCTCTTGTTTACCCTTACCCATGTGCTTTGGAACCTCTTTGCAGTACTTGGCTATTCATGAGCCCGGCCTAATGTAGTGTGTCCGGTTTGACACATCACAGAGGCAGCGTCCCACACCACCACCGGACTTTGAACTGGGACAGCCAACGCGTATCGTGTACTTCAGAGTATGCCTGCAAGGAATGGGTGAGTTACGTGTGTCCTTCCATCAAGAGAAATAAAACCGAGAGCTACCATGATGTTTGCCTTTCCTCACCATAATCTCCCTCTGGGTTGGGTTCCACTCCATGTTTGTCCATGTTGACTGCAGCTCTGATCACTGGGCCATACTAAATCCTGCCGGAAGCTGTATGGATTTACTGCTGTAGTCGCAGCGCGCGTTTACAGCTCGAGAAGTGTTGCAGATGTTTGTGTCAGTGGAATTTGGTGAATATGAGGAAGCAAAAGGTGGGCAGCCTTAAAACCCTCTCAGTGTTTGGCTCGGTTTAGTAGAACACTTCATTTCTAAGTGGAAACTACACCCTCCTGTTGGCGGTGTTGTGTAGGGGAAGCAACTCTGTACTTATTCGGATGAAAACAAGATGCTGCACATGAATACTTCAGATATTTAAGTACTTACTGGACATGAACCAGCAAGTGCCCAGGTGGCCGAGAAGGCCAACAGCATCCTGGATTGTATCAGCACTAGTGTGGCCAGCAGGAGAAGGCAAGTGATTGTCCCCCTGTACTCAGCACTGGTGAGGCCACACCTCGAATACTGGGTTCAGTTTTGGGCCCCTCAATACAAGAAAGACATTGAGGTTCTGGAGAAGGTCCAGAGAAGGGCAACAAAACTGGTGAAGGGCCTGGAGAACAAGTCTTATGAGGAGGGGCTGAGGGAACTGGGGTTGTTTAGTCTGGAGAAGGCTGAGGGGAGACCTTACAGCTCTCTACTACTACCTGAAAGGAGGTTGTAGAGAGATGGGTGCTGGTCTCCTCTCACAAGTTACAAGTGGTATGACAAGAGGAAACGGCCTCAAGTTGCACAAAGGGAGGTTTAGGTTGGATATTAGGAAAAAATTTCTTGCCCAAAAGGGTTGTCAGGCCCTGGAACAGGCTGCCCAGGGAAGTGCTTGAATCCCCATCCCTGGAGGTCTTTAAAAGCCGTGTAGATGTGGTGCTGAGGGACGTGGTTTAGCAGCAGACTTGGTAGAGCAGGGTTATGGTTGGAGTGGATGATCTTAAAGGTCTTTTCCAACCTACATAATTCTATGAAAATGAGGCTCTTAACCATGCTCTTTCTCCAACTGTCTCTAGAGCGATGTCCCTAAGGCTGGGTGACAGGTGATACAGAGCAGTGGGGTGTCTCTGCCTGCTCTAATTTGGTTACCAGAGCCTCCACTGTAAACAACCTCAGAGCTGAGCTGCTGGGCTTTCTGAGGGTGCTTAGTTTCAGCAGTAAACAAGGATGTTGAAATGATGCCAGGTTTTAAAGGCAAACAGAAATGTTTTCCTTGGAGCAGTCGGGCAAATATAAAGTCTGTATTTCTTAGGCTCGTGGGTATTCTCATGGAGTTTCCAACCATGGAGTTGCAGAGCAAACCAAGCAAAGTTTTATAAGAGGAATGGGAAGACCACAATTAAAGGGCTTTGGAACACCCAAATCAGGAAGAACTGTTTAGGCCCTGCAGCAGCTAAAGCAGGTTTTCAAGTGTCTGTTGACAGTGACTACTCCTGATATTTTTAATGACTGCAAGCTGTTGGTAACATGAGAGTTGAGCGTTCTATGCAAAATAACTTTGTATTGTTTGTCTAGTGTCTGTCTTACGCAGAGCCAAATTTACTGACATATTTGCTTTAAATATGCCTTTAATGCAGTCAGTGTTGGCAGCAAAGCGCTATCTGGGTGAAGGGGAACCACCGTTATTACAGTGGGGTCCTGAATCGGTGAGACTGCAGAACCCCGGTCGGTGTCAGCTGAGCAACAAACAGATTTCTGGAGGCCTGCTTTGAGGAGGTGCTGACTCGGGTGAAACGATGTGATGACCAGAGTCTTCTACCAAACCTTTAGGAGTCTTCCTCAAAGATATGAATGAGGGATAAAGGTGTTTTTCCTCGTGTTTAGTGCCAGATCAGCAGTGAATAAAGCATAAGGGTCAGAGACTGTGAAGGGTTGAGGTGCTGCTGACCATGGGAGCAAAAGCGGAGGCTGGAAACAATGTGAGAAGTTCTGTTTGTGGTTGATTTCATCCAGGTTTTTAGTGCAGTCAGGAGTGAAAACAAAGTGCTATGATTTTATTGCAACTCCCTTGTAATATGTCTGTAAACCATAAACTCTCTTTCAGAGCACACAGTGTAGTTTTGATAATGTACTTGAAGTCCCTGTTGCAAAGCTTTGGAAATATTTGAGCTTTCCAAAGGAAAATGAGTTATTTCTGTAAAACCAGCATCCTGAATGGCCGGGAACATTCATGATTTTTGCATTGAGTGCTTTTAAGTGCAAATGAGGGGCCTGACCCTGCAGGATGCTGAGATCCCTCAGTTTCTACTGACATAAAAAGCGTTGTTTACCATAATTCAGTTTCCAGGAACTCTGAGCATTTTGTTTGAACAATTCCATTTTCTTGCTTCTCTTATGCCTGCAAAAATATACTTTAAAACAAGCAACTGAAGGACCTCAATTTATGTAGGTGATGAAAAAAGATTTACAGGCTCTTTGCTTAAAGTGTGCGAGTACCTTCATAGAGAACAAATAAAACTGAAGGACTGTTTTAATTAAAGCACTAACCAACTGGAAATGATCCCCTGAGAAATTCCAATAGAAACAGGTTGCTATTTCTGAACAGGGCTGTTAACTTATGAAGCTCCTCGTGGCACTGATGGGTGAGCTGAAGTTTTCAATACCATGGAACGTCTAGAAGACATGCAAGTTACTTGCTTTTAATAAAGGGCTAAAGTCTTGTTGTATTGGGAATTTGAATTAAATAATATGGCTTTTTGCCTTTAATTATTAAGCTCTGAGAAGATTTAGGGGTCTGACGTTGTTGTGCTTCCTTCTTTCCATCATTCTCTTCTCTGGAGGTGAGGGATAACTGACTCCAACAATGTGGGAATTTCTTTACCAGCCAGTCCTCTGCTTGAGATGTTAGCGTAAGTCAGAGCTGGAGGTGCTGATTTCCCTCAGGGTTACAGGGTGAACAGAAGAGTTTAGTAGTAGCTTCAGTGGTCTGGTTTTAAGATACTATGTCAAGGCAGTCCTTCAGATAAAAATTAAGCTGTTTGCTTAGATCGACTTGAATACCAATAAATCATAGGATCATAGAATGCTTTGGGTTGGCAGGGACCTTTAAAGGTCATCTTGTCCAACCTTCCTCCACTGAGGGAAGTGGGAAGTGACACAACTTGAATTACAAACCTAACAGTGGGAAGTGTTGCTCTAACTACCACATGAATTCAACATGGGTTTGGGAGCTGAGGAATTGAGGGAATGGATAAAATTGGTGATCTCTCTTTTTTGTAATCTTCTTTTCTTGTGGCTCTGAGACTGGGACTGTCACTTAGCGGGCTTCATTTTTCAACGGAGAATGGAACCCAAAGTGGTGCTGAGACCTTTTTCTGCTCTCCTGCCTCACGCAAACCTCTTTCCTCGCACTTCTCTTCAGAAGTTTCCCTGGATGCGTGTGCACACAGCTGCTCTGCGCTGCTCCTTTGCTGGAGCAGTGCGGTTGTGGCTGAGGAGTAGGGAGGGAGCAGCACAGGACACAGCGGAGCAGGGCAGGACTCCAGTGTTCCACATCATGATGTGGGCACCTCAGTTTTGATCTTGTTTGTTGTCACGTAACCGTTGAATTGTATCACCAAAATTATTTCTGTCTTCCCTGAAGATGAGATAAGAAGGTTGTAAACCAGCAGCGGGTTCACATGTGATGTGAAACGCGCCTGATTTTCACCTGGATAAATTCTTAAGGGCCGTCAAGTTTACTCTGGGGCTTTATCTCTGTCCCAGTAGTGAAGTCTGGATCTCAGAGCTGACTGGTCCTTTTCTTTGCTCCTGGAAGGGGGCAAAGGAAAGGAGAACTTGGGTAACTCACACTCCTGGCTAATGAAATCCACATCAACTATCTATTTTTCAATAGTACTCACACATTACCCTCTTATTCCTTATTTTACCTGCGCTATTTTATCCCCTCCAGCAGGTGCTGCTGTGTCCTGCTAATGCCTTCTTCGTGGAAGAAAAAAAAAAAAATCAGTCATTTGATTTCATACAATGCAACTGGACTTTGCTCTTTGTTTTGCGTGATGAATGTGTCCATGTTCTCTTTTCTTCCTCAAGTTATTTGCCAGCAGAGTGACTGAGGAGGGAATTTTTATTATCCCAGCATATTTAATCCTGCGAGCACTCTTTGGAAGAAGGGGTTGAAGATCAGTGGGAGTTGCTTGTCAAAGCCATACTCAGCAAGTTGAACAGACTCAGGTAGAAATACATCTGGATTTCTATAAAATGTGAAGAAATGCAAATGTTTTCTTAAAAGGAAAGAATAGTCCTTAAAAAAACTTAGTTATAAAAGTTTCTGGTTGGCTCATTGGTTTTTCCAAGTTTTTTTGAGTAATTTAAGTTCACGTTTTTAAATCACCCTTGTCGTTAGCCTAATAGCTGGTCCTGAAAGCCAGAAATTTGGAATACAGATTACACGGCACACGTTTCAGAATATCTAGGATGCCCATGTGAGGAACTGTGGCTGAGTTACATACAGAATATGTAAAGAGGGGACGTGCTTTGTTCTGTTTGCTGATAAACCACATGTGCCAGGCAGGAATTTGTGGGTAGAAATTGGGCCTTGATATGAGTTATGTATCCTTGAAGTCTATGACTTGCATCAGGCCAGAAATACACCTGTGAGCTAAAAGTTCTTCTTGATCTCTGACACTTAACTGCATCTTCATACTGTATTTCTGGTTCCATAAGGGGAAGTGAAATTCTGCTGTAGTCTTTTTCCTCACTGTTACAGTGATTAAACTCAGTTGTGACTGATTTTGGCAATTCTGAGGTTGTTTAGGAGCCTCAGAAGGTGAATCCAAGTTGAGTAAGCTAAAGTACGGGTTTGCTTTTGGTATTTAACTTTAGTAGTCGTCTAAAATGTTCAGTATAAGAACAGTGGACAGTAAGCAACAGTCAGAAGTCTCCAGCAGGCAGCACCTGCTACACCACCGTGTGAAAGAGCACGTGCTCCTCTGGTTGTTCTGTTTGGAGGTGGCTGGAATGACAATCTTTAACCTCTCTTCTATGTTTCTTTTGATTTGGATTGGAAGGGACCTTAAAGATTATCTAGTTCCAACCCCCTCTGCCATGGGCAGGGACACATTCCACTAGACCAGGCTGCTCACAGCCCCATCCAACCTGGCCTTGAACACATCCAGTGTTGAAGCATTTACAACTTCCCTGGGCAACCTGTTCCAGTGACTCACCACCCTCAGAGTGAAAAACATCTTCCTAATTTCTAATCTACATCTACCCTCTTCCAGTTTAAAGCCATTACCCCTCGTCCTATCACTACAAGCCTTTGTAAAAAGCCCCTCCCCAGATTTTTTTATAGGCCTCCTTCAGATACTGGAAGGTCACAATGAGATCTCCCCAGAACCTTCTCTTCTCCAGGCTGAACAAGCCCAACTCTCTCAGCCTGGTCTTGTAGGCCACTGATCATCTTTGTGGCCCTCCTCTGGACCTGCTCCAATAGATCTATGAACCTCTTGTGCTGGGGGCTCCAGAGCTGGACGCAGTACTCCAAGTGGGGTCTCACGAGAGCGGAGTAGAGGGGAAGAATCCCCTCCCTCGACCTGCTGGTCCCACTTCTTTTTGATGCAGCCCAGGATACCGTGGGCTTTCTTGGCCGCTCTAGAAATCCAGCCTGGTTGTGGCAGTTACCTCTCAGGAAGTTACAGGGATGGGTCAGGAGAAAAACACCTTTATTTTTCCTTTGGTCTCAAACCCAAAAGGTTAAATATAATGAGATTCTAAGAGTTCTCATAAAAATCTACATAATCCAGATGCAGTAAACATATAGATAAAAAGTCTGTCGGCAATAAGGTCTGAAGTTCTCATACGTTTGATAAATTTAGATTTCGATCTTGAACGGGTTTCAGCTCTGTTGACTTCAGATGGTCTGGAATTACAGAATCATGGTATGGTTGGGGTTGGAAGGGACCTCTGGAGATTGTCTAGTCCAACCTCCCTGCCAAAGCAGGTTTACCTAGGGCAGGTTACACAGGAATCCATCCAGGTGGGTTTTGAATGTCTCCAGAGTCAGAGATTCCACAACCTCTCTGGGCAGCCTGTTCCAGGGCTCCAGCACCCTCATGGTAAAGAAATTTTTCCTGATGTTGAGGTGGAAATTCAGCTTGTGCCTGTTGCCCCTCATCCTATCAGTGGGCACCACTGAAAAGAGACTGGCCCCATTCTCTTGACACCCACCCTTCAGATAGTGATAAGCATTGTTAAGATCCCTTCTCAGCCTTCTTTTCTCCAGGCTAAACAGCCCCAAGGCTCTCAGCCTTTCCTCGAAAGAGATATCTCTGGTCCATTAATCATCCTCGTAGCCTTCACTGGACTCTTTCCAGTAGTTCCCTGCCTCTTTTGAACTGGGGGGCCCAGAACTGGACACAGTACTCCAGATGTGGCCTCACCAGGGCAGAGCAGAGAGGGAATGTGTATCTGTCTTTAAGAGGGTAGTTCATTTTGTTCTAAAGCTGGAAGTGTTCGTCTGTTTTAGATTCTGTGGAGCTTTGAGCATGTCTCCATTCTTTATAGAAAAGGAGCTGTGTAGATGAGGTGACAACTAGATTGCTAATGTTAAGTGGTGTCAACTCACCTTGGGCAACTTGGATCTATGTCTTATGGCATAGAGATATATCCTAAATGTGATTATAAGTAGTTGATACATTAAATATATACAATAATAGACAACACTTGCTCAGTGCTTTATTTTCCTAGATTCCAGGACTGCTCACAAGACTTTTCACAGTTTTATAGATGAAAGAATGAAGTTGCTAAATATGAAATGAGTGCTTACAGATCCTGAAGGGAACCAGTGGCAAAACTGGAAAGAGTTCAAAATTTATGCCTTTTTCTTGTGCATATACCACTTTATAGTTGGGGTTTTTTTATTTGTAGGTTTTTATAAATGTTCATCATTTTGTTGATGGTGGTGTAAGTAACCACTGAAACGTTGCAGGTGATTGCTTGTCTTATTGAGGTGGTTTTGCCTTGCTTTTCCTTGAAGCCAGGCTTTTTTGTGTTGAAGAGTAAGTGGGGGAAATCTGCATTTCTACTTCTTTACACAAACTAAGATCTCCAGTAAAGCTATTCTTTTACTTCCTGTGAAAGAATATGTATTTTTTTACCATAGCTTTTTAGTCCCAAGAGGTGCTTCAGCTGTTTTTCACTACGCTTGTCCAGGCAATATCTGGAAGAACAAGTGATTACAGCTCCTAAGATACAACTACCAGCAGTCAGGTCGACAAAGGAGTTAAAAGAGAGCGAGTCAGCCCTATCTTTTATTTTAGTGGAAGTGTGGTTGTTGATTTAAAGCTCTCAGTAAATGATTGTTGGAGATCTGCCATGTGTAGCAGAGCATTCAGAAAACATACCACAGACCCTGCTTCCTCCTAAAGAGTGTTTGTCTGTCAACATCTCACCTTAACAGTAGTCTTTTAAGGTACCAGAAGGCAGTCAAAACTCACCGGCCAGCAGTCATGGAAGATCAGGTCTTTACCGATGTTTCTCAAAATGTTAACACTGCCGATATGTATAAGATTCCAGACTCTGAGGAAGACAAAGGGGATAATCTTTATAATCATGTGCATGAAGATCCAGTATCTCCTTCTTTCATGACTACTATCCCAGAGAGCATGGATAGTAGCCAAGAGAGCTCAGAAGATAGCTGTAGTAATTCTGTGGCCTCTCAGCATGGGGCTGATGGGGAGGTTGGTTCTTCTTCATCTCACCATGGTGGTGAAGAAGACCACCCATATCAGGAGATGGATCTGATGAGCTTGAATCTGGAAGATAGAGATTTAGAGGGCACGATGTTTGAGAGAAACATTCCTTTTCCACCGGATTTCCAGTTGCGCCGGAGCCAGTGCACTTCCAGCTCTTCAACTTCCCTCAAGTTCCCTCTTAACAACAACTTTGGAGAAACTGACAAATTCCAGGAAGACTGTGAGATTTTCATGTTTGTGAAGGTAAGAGCTTGTGTGCCCCTGAGAATCCACTTGTTTTAAACACCAAATTGATGTATATGTCCTCCACATCAGTAAAATACAGCTCCCTGCTGCTTAGTTCCCAGCTCTCCTGCCTGTCTGCTGCAAAGGGTCAAGCCACTCGCCTCTTCAGGCACGGAAGGAGATGATTTGTGTTGTGCGGAGATGCCTGCGGCTTCCTCACTTTGAGTGGAACTATGAGTATGGTGAAAATATTCTGGGTTTTGCTGCAATTCATTTATTCTGTGAAATCTGCCTGGTGTTACAACCAGACTACTACTACTTGGACTGGTTTAGTTCAGCTAATTCAGCTATCTCTGCATTTCACTATCTAGTAGCTATTAGCTCAAAAGTTATTAATGCTATGAAGAAAGCTAAAGATAGTGTTTAAATAACGGCAATAAAATTTCCACAAATGCATCCCTGAAAGAGGTCTTTCTTTTATTTCTTTTGATATTTAGATGCATGTGTTTCTGTGGTTAGATTAATGGATTTCTGTGACAATTTTAACATGTATTTTTCATTAATTCCAAGTTAGGTATAAATTACTGAGGGGACTTTCACACTTTCTCTGAACTTGTAAAGTATTACTTGGATTTCTAAGCCATAAACTTATGTTCTTAAATGAACACTGTATTTTCCTCCATAAAACCTCTTCTCTTCAACCATTCTCAATATTTATTAGGCTGTAATGTAGACCTGAGAGTTCTTCCTTTTTAACTATACAGGAGATAAATTTTCAAGTTCTTGTTTCCCTTGACAAGGACCGTACCCCATGAGTGTAACACTCTGCTGTTTCAACTGAAGACTTGTGAAGTTTGTCACTTCTTAACATAAGTAAGATGATCAGAATCTGTTAATAAGTCCTTCAGGTGCTTTGAAAGCAGGATAAGAGATTTTGTTACCCCCCGTAGTAAGAGGTGTCTTCAGCAACGTCTGGTTTTGGTTAATTTAGTTTAAGTGAGAACACCCTGTAACCTTACATTGGTGTGAGTTGCTGATTATCTTGTATGAGTTAGGACTTGGTGAACTCTCCTAATACTTCGATTGGTTTCTGTTGTAAATCCTACATTTTCTTGGAAAACAACAGTTAAATTATGCTACATTTACTTGTGGGATAAAGGAGAGCACATCTATAAAGTGTTGACAGAATCCTGAGATTCTTGTGCATGCATTAAGAAGGGTATGACTGAAATCTTCTTCCTTTCTGTCACATTGTCTTGTAGATGAAAAGTTGATGTTATTCCCACTTCAGGTCTCCCTTCTCTATGTGACAATCCTTTGTGATTGGTTTTGTTATTTTTGCATAAAGACAGATCATTTAAATTCTTGATAAATTTAAAAGTAATCTATAAACAAGCCCAGAATAATAAATAAACCAGAAAATGGCTATCAGGTTACTTAGTCTTAGCCACAGTGTTTTTGGCTACTAATTTCTGTAGAAGTGGGCTATGAGAGCCATGCGTGAGGACACTTGGCCTTTTCATTATCTTCATACTCCTTACCTTGTATGACACTTTGAAGAAGCAGCTGTCCTGTTTCTGTGACTGGATCATAGTCATTGCTAACAATATGTTAACTATATGGACAACGTAAGATCTGCGGTGTTGCTTCTGGTTCATATTGCTGCTTGTAGTCCTGTTTTAAAAGTTCCAGCAATTGAGTATATTTTGGTTGTTGGAAACTTCATGGTGTTAGCAACATGCGTGTTCTATTTTGGCTTGAAAAATCATCTCTATTCCTTATTCTTTCACGCTGCTCTTGTTTCAAACTAAAGATGTCCTCCCTTTCTATGCGTGGAAGCAGAAAATACATGCAGATGCTCCCATTCAGGCAGAGATAAAGGGGTTAATGTGAATTTCTGAAAGGTGAGGAGAGCTGTCACGGAGAAGGATTGAGGAAGTCCCTTTTCCTTGCTTTTGTTGTGCAGTCAGTGAGTATCAAGTATCCTAAAAAGGGGCTTATCAGCTAGAGAGAAGCACAAACTTTGGACTCTCTTCACTTGTCAGAACGTAAGTGCCTAGTGTCTTTGAGATCTCCTTGAGGCCTGAGACATCCCTCCTTAGCTAGAAGATGAGACTTGAGGCTTTCAGGTGATCCGTGCTGTGATCCTGCTGGAGGCCCAATGGGCAGGGCACTGGATACGTCTGTGTGGGTGAATTCAGATGACGGCGTTTTATTCCTTGAGAAATTGATGACATTTCATGTTTGGATTTTTGTTTGTCTTTCTTTCTGGTATCGAGGCAATAAAGCACTAACTCCATGGAGAGCAGACCCAGCTTCGCTATCTTAATTATTGAGATAGCAAAATTCAGCCTATAAAATGGAAGGTCATAGAGTAATATATAACAGGAATTGTGAAATACCTGAGGGCTATCACTTCTTGCACGTAGGAACCAAACCTGTCAGTCGTGTCAATGTTTGTTATTCAGAGACGATTCCTTTCTCACATGGTCTCTAGTCCACCCGGGGCCAGCGTTGCACTGAATTTGGGTTCATCTTCTGAATTTGCTTTTTCTGCAGACATTGACAGCAGGGCCTTTTGCTGTGAAGCAATAGTGATGGCGATTCTGCCACTGTTTAACTCCTTTCTTTGTAGCACTAATAAAACTCTGTGAGGTGCTGGAAACCCAAGTGTCAGACAGAGGTCACTGCTGACTGAAATCCAGAGAAAGTGGGAAGATTAGATGGTGTCTACCTTATACTCTAGCAGTGCACTGCCTAAAATAGCAACCCAACTTCGTCAGGGTATTGCAAGTGCTGTTGCATTAGGACCATCGCATTGCCAGACTGGATAATCTTTTCTCTAGTCCCCTCTGTGTTATTAGACATCAAGAAAATGTTTAAAGCACATTAACTTGTCTTTCCCTGAAGTTTAGTGCTTGGTTACTACATCCTCATCACTGGGCTATTTCAGGATGTGCCATAAGGTAACAAATGTTGGCTTTTATCAAGGAATTCCCTGTACCTCTCATAGGAGAATACAGCGTGTACCAACATGGAGATGTTTGTGTGGATCCAGCAGGCCCAGGCTTGTCACAGCCACCTTAACACCCTTTCAATAACGCTGTAATTTCTTCAGACAAAAGCCTTTGACATTTGAGAAGAAACCTGGCTGGCATACAGGCTATGTTACTGAGGACAGCTTGACCGAATTGTTGCTCCAAGGTCCAACCTTTTCACTTGTATCCTCTATTTCCCTGTATATCTGCGTGTTTTCTTCTGAGAGTTGAGTTTATTTTGAAAATTTTAACACTTTGCTTTCTTGAAGCTTGAGTTGTAAAGAATAGTCCTTCTATTTTCTTTCCAGAAGGAAATCGTTGCCTTTCTGTTCTGTTGATGACCTGGGCCTGGCTACAGATTCTATCCTCTCTGCACGTTTGTGCCACAGGAGAACAGTTCCCAAAAGAAGGGAGGTAATTCTTTACCCCCAGCAATAAACACCTTATGTTATGCAAACAATACACAAATTTAATACAGTGGTTTAGCATCATGGACATGTGTGTTGGATCACAGCACCAGGGTAATGGAGTTACAGATGCTGGAAAGCACGTCTGGAGATCATCTAGTCCAACCCCTCAATCAGAGCATGATCAGCTAGAGCAGGTTGCTGAATGCCAAGTTTTGAATGTTTCCAAAGATTGAGTAATCCACAACTTCTGTGGATGTCATCTACCCAGACTTCTGCAAGGCCTTTGACATGGTCCCCCACAACATCCTTATCTCTAAGATGGAGAATTTCAAACTGGCTGGATGGTCACAGCCAGAGAGTGATGGTCAAGGCCTCCATATGGAGGAAGGTGAGGGTTGGTGTCCCTCAGGGGTCTGCACTAGGACCGGTGTTGTTTAATATATTCATAAATGATATTGACAGTGCATTGAGTGCACCCTCAGCAAGTTTGCGGATGATACTAAGCTGGGGGGTGCAGTT
>JAVSBS010019561.1:155990-212803 GCA_033124195.1 Coracias cyanogaster | reverse complement strand
TTCTTGGCCACCTGGGCACACGCTGGCTCATGTTCAGGCGGCTGTCGACCAGCACCCCCAGGTCCTTTTCTGCCAGGTAGCTTTCCAGCCACTCCTCCCCAAGCCTGTAGTGTTGCTGGGGGTTGTTGTGACCAACATGCATGACCTGGCACTTGGCTTTGTTAAACCTCAAAGTAAACCTGCAGCCTTCTTAATCAGCAAAAGTTTATGTTTATTTTATTTACCCCAGGGTTATTTTGAATAGGTGTTCATGGTATGCCAATGCACTGTACCAACCAATCAATGAAAGCAAATGTGCTGCATAGATACTAAAAAAAAAAAAGCAGAGAACCCATGACTAGTATTTGCAAGTAATCCGATTCAAGAATAGACAAAGAAATCTGAAGTCTCCGTTTTCCTATATAGTTGCAATTAGCACAGTCATGGCAGATGTATAAAACTGAATTGTGGCTCTGAATTACCATAAAGTTAGGGGGGAAAAGGGCACATTAAGTAGAAGCAACATAAGGAATGAAAATGGGGGAAAAATAAAGAAGTTGCATGTGGATATAAAAGAGAATTTGGGAACTATGTTTGATAATGCATTAAAATATAGCTTCTATGAAACTGACTTGCTCACTTCCAGTAGATCTAAATTAGGATAAGAATGAGAAGTAGCAGGGAAAAACTTTTCAATAATAAAGTAATCTGGTAAAATAGGTGTATAAATTAGAGAATACCCTTGTGTTAATGTTAGAAAAAGTTGTCTTGAGGTATAAAATGAGCCCGGCAGGGTTAATATGAAATATGCTGAATGGGTAATTCTTTAAATCTCCTGTGTGGTTTGTTGAGGTGAACAGAATACTACTCATGTACAGAAAGCAGCTTGGATTAAATATGTGACCAATCCATAGATCAGATAGGAAAAAGTTTTGTCAGCTGAAAATATGTAGTGCTAATTTACCCAAAGACATGCGCTCTCTATAAACATTAGTTCTCTTGGCAATTCTTGATTATTTTTGGTCAATAACTAAGCATTGTCTATATAAGTAGCAGATTTAAAATATTTTTCAGGTAGGTAGTTCCAGTCAAAGTTATAATTACTGTACTTCAGGCTTAAACTGAAAATTTTGGGGTTGAGTGCATTTCTGTTTCAGTAACCTCTGAAAACATCAAAATAGCTAAGTCTGTGATCCACAGTATATCAGTGGAACACTTCCAGTGTCCACTGCACCTGATAGAAATTGTCATATTGTATTTGTAGTGTACAACTTTTAAAAAAGACATTGTCTGCCTTATGTTATAATTCCAAACATGGAGAATTGCAAAGAACATAGGCATTTATCCTGATATTATCGGTCTCATAATTTTAAATTTTTGACTCCAACAATCTCTATTTAAATAACTAATGTCTCAAAAAAGAGCTTGCCTTTTGTCTATTTTAATTATTATTTAAATTATACAATCACATTTTATGTTATTCAGTATAGAGACATGAGGAAAAAAATGCTACTTTGCCTTGAGAGCTTGTATATTGGGATTTATTTCTGGGCTCAGTAAATGCTATTACATTATCAACTTCCTGCATGCCATTCCTCATGAGAAAATATATAATACCTTTTATTGCTGTGAGACACTCAGAGTGCTCCAATGTATGATGCATTGTGCCAGTGTGTAGTATTTTTATTACTTAAAGTGTAGGAAATCTTATATCAAAAGAAAATCTAAACTATTTCTTTGGTATTATTTTATACCAATATTCACAAATAGTCCAGTGCCAGATTTTTAACCTATTTTTCCTAGCAGAATGGAAATTAAACAAAGTGACAACAGGACCTGGAAACAATCAGCAATGGAACCTCTGATTTATTAATTTTTTTTTTCAATTGTATGCTCAGTTTAATGTCTTTTTTTTCAGATATCAACAACATAACAAACTGAGGAAAATGCAGAACAAAGCCAAGAGAGTTCTGTATATCTTTGATGACCATAGGCTCCATTAAATTAAATAGGAACATTAGAAGGAGCTAGCGGTAGATAAACATCTAATTACTTTTGGCAATGTGCTCATATCAGTGAGAGGTAAAATGAACAGAAAGATAAGATACAAAGTATTGAAGTGGATAGAATGCTGTGATCCTTTTGGGAGGCTCTTATGTTACCTTTATTTATGGTGGCTCCCTGATATTTAATAGGGACAGTACCTCAGAAATAAAGGAGTACATTTGTATTATCCCCCAGAACTCCATGGCAGTTCCACTGTCTTAACTGATTGTTAGAAATCCCTATTTCCTTTTCTTCACTGCACCTCTCAGAAGCCAAAATAGTAACTGAAGTTGAATATTTTCATATGACGTATGAACATATTCATATGACCAACCTAGTGGCCTTTTACAATGAAGTGACTGCATCAGTCGACAAGGGAAAACCTATGGATGTCATCTCTCTGGACTTCTGCAAGGCCTTTGACACGGTGCCCCACAACATCCTTATCTCTAAGTTGGAGAATTACAGCTTCAATGGGTGGACGGTTCAGTGGATAAAGAACTGGCTGGATGGTTGCATCCAGAGAGTGATGGTCAGCAGCTCGATGTCCAGATTGAGGCAGGTGACAAGTGCTGTCTCTCAGGGGTCTGTGCTGGGACCAGTGTTGTCTAATATCTTAATAAATTATATTGACAGTGGCATTGAGGGCATCCTCAGCAAGTTTGCTAATGATACCAAGCTGGGGGGTGCAATTGACGGATGCCGTCCAGAGGGACCTGGACAGGCTGGAGAGGTGGGCTCAGATGAACCTCATGAGGTTCAACAAGGGCAAGTGCAGGGTCCTGCACCTGGGCCAGGGCAACCAGCATTATCAGTATAGGCTGGGAGAGGACATGCCGGAGAGCAGCCCTGTGGAAAAAGATTTGGGTGTGCTGGTGGATGAAAAACTGGACATGAGCCAACAGTGTGCAATCGCAGGTCAGAAGGCCAATCACATCCTGCGCTGCATCAAAAGAAGTGTGGCCAGCAGATCAAGGGAGGTGATTCTGCCCCTCTGCTCTGCCGTGCTCTGTGTCCAGTTCTGGAGCCCCAGCACAAGAAAGACGTGGACATTCTGGAGCATACCCAGAAGAGGGCCACCAAAATGATCAGGGGAATGGAGCATCTCTCGTGTGAAGATAGGCTGAGAGAGTTTGGGCTGTTCAGCCTGGAGAAGAGAAGGCTCCGAGGAGACCTTCTAGTGACCTCCCAGTACCTGAAAGGGGCCTACAGGAAGGCAGGGGAATATCTGTTTAAAAGGGTTTGTAGTGATAGGACAAGGAGTAATGGTTTTAAGCTAGGAAAGAATAGATTTAGGCTGGATATTAGAAAAAAATAACATGAGGGTGATAGATCACTGGAATGGGCTGCCCGGAGAGGTAGTGGAGGCCCCATCCCTGGAGTCATTCAAGGTCAGATTTGATGGGGCTCTGAGCAACCTGACCTAGGCAGAGATGTCCCTACTCGAGCAGGGAAGTTGGACCAGATGACCTCTAGAAGTCCCTTCCAGTCTAAAACTTTCTATGATTCTCTCTGCAACCATTCCAGTGTCCTACCCTCATGGGAAAAGTGTGTTTTTCTGTGTTTAGATAGAGCTTAGAGTATCTCAGTTTGTGCTCGTTGCCTCCATTCCTTTTACTGGATACCAGGGCTCATATTTAAGAATACCGTTTTAAGAATGATACTGCTTTTAACTTCTCTGTACATCAGAACTTAAACTTTTAGCTGCTTCCACTGGGATTGTTGCCTTTAGTAAAATTTATCTAAAACAGTAGCTGGGAAAGAAAGAAAGAACACTTCTGTTTTTCCCTCGAGATGGTTTCCACTCCCCTGTTTCCAAATCAGGAAGGTCTGAGGACTCTAACTTGGCGGTACAACCCTGTGCTAGCTCCCTGCTGACTCATAGAAACATAGAATGTTTTAGGCTGGAAGAGACCTCTAGAGGTCATCTAGTCCAACCTCCCTACACAGTAGGGACATCTACCTAGGTCCCTTTCCATAGGGCTGCTCTCCAGTGCGTCCTCTCATGAAGTTGAGCTAAACTCTTAAGACTGACAGATCACGTTTTTAACAGGACAGTGAAATTAATCCCTTGTGTCACTGCAAAAATCATACTCCTTCCCATTGAGGTGGCTTTTCTATTGTTTTATGGAGCGTATTGGTATCTGCTGTGAAAGTCATATTTATAAATGTGTATTAATGGTTTAGGACATGAAGTTACTGGACATAGCTAATTTTTAGCATTTTTAAAAGGGCAGAACCACATTGTAATGTGACCCTGGGGATGCCCAGACTTAAATTACTGGTTGGGCTGGTGCCTTGCTGAGCAGCATTGGGCCTTTTGTAGAAGCAGATGAAAAGCAAACGAGTACCCATCATTGGTGAACACCTGTAGCTCTCAGTAGGAAGTCCTGCAGGGGGTTTCGGATAAGAGGATAGATTGGCAACATTAATGAGAATCTCATTTTTTTCCGATTTTCAACCACTTATTTCTTACTACATTCATAGTCTACAGAGTAAAACAACTGTAGGTGCAGTTTTGAGGTGGTAGGTATTTGCAAACACTCTTGGTATCCAAATACCTTTTAGCAATGCAAGCCAGGTAGTCTTCCAATTTACTCCAACACAGGCTGGTGTTAAACTATCTTCTACATGGACAGTGGAATGGAGTGCTCCCTCAGCAAGTTTGTGGAGGACACCAAGCTGTGTGGTGTGGTCAACAACAAGCTGGAGGAAAGGGTTGCCATCGAGAGGGACCTTGACTTGAGAGGTGGGCCCAGGCCAACCTTATGAAGTTCAACAAGGCCAAGTGTAAGGTCCTGCACCTGGGTTGGGGCAATCCCAAGGACAAATACAGGTTGGACAAGGAGTGGATTGAGAGAAGCCCTGAGGAGAAAGACTTGGGGGTGCTGGTTGATGAAAAGCTCAACATGAGCCAACAATGTGCGAGTACAGCCAAGAAAGCCAACTGTATACTGGGGGCATCAAAAGAAGTGTGATGAGCAGGTCGAGGGAGGTGATTCTGCCCCTCTGCTCCGCTCTTGTGAGATCGCACCTGGAGTACTGTGTCCTGCTCCAGAGCCACCAATACAGGGTTATGGACCTGTTGGAGAGGGTCCAGAGGAGAGCCACAAAGTTGATCAAAGGGCTGGAGCATCTCTCCTATGAAGACAGGCTGAGAGAGTTGGGGTTGTTCAGTCTGGAGAAGAGAAGACTCTGGTAAGACCTTACTGTGACCTTCCAGTATCTGAAGAGGGCCTACAAGAAAGCTGGGGAGGGACTTTTTACAAGGGCTTGTAGGGACAGGACGAGGGGTAATGGGCTCAAACTGGAGAAGGAAAGATTCAGATTAGATATAAGGAAGAAGTTCTTCACTCTGAGGGGGGTGAGATACTGGAACAGGTTGCCCAGGGAGGCTGTAGATGCCCCATCCCTGGATGTGTTCAAGGCCAGGCTGGATGGTGCCTTGAGCAACCTGGTCTCATGGAAGGTGTCCCTGCCGGTGGCAGGGAGGTTGGCACTAGATGATCTTAAGGTCCCTTCCAACCCAAACCATTTTATGATTCTATGACTCTATGATTCCCCACCGAGGTTTGCAGATAGTAAAATAAGTTCTGGCTGAAGCCGTGTGGCAGGTGTAACTCTTGATATGTACATAAAGTTATAGTACTTTGGCTTTTTATGACATTTTAGCTTTTAACATTTATTTTTTGTAATAAATCTAATGGAAGTAAGCAAATATTATTTTGGTCTTATGAATAAGCTTAGGAAAAGGTTGCATGATTCATGATCCTCCTTTTAAATACTGTTAACTGAGCAACTTGAGCAAGGAAAAGATCCAAGAACTGTTTTGGAGTTCTCCAGTTGTGGCAGATTTACCGACCAAGACATGAGCATGGCAAGAAGTGACTGATGGGGAGCCAATACCCAAATATGATACCATTTTTACAATTCTAATGAAATTAATGGATATTTTTTGCAGCAAATTTAAGGTAGTTTACAGATACAGTTAAGTATAGAAATACAAGTTGGAATATCAAGTGATGTGTCCTCCTGCTCTCAGCCTTAGCTAGACAGATCCTTCTTTGGAACAAATCAGCAATGCAGATTCAGAACTTATACCAATTATTTTCTGTCAATGCTTAATTATTTTCCTGAGACAAATATTTTCTTTTCTGTTCTGTTGCTCAGAATTATGCTTTTTCCCTTCATTTTAATAGATAGGTCCTTTATGTATTAGAAGATATCAAATCTTCCTTCAGTCTTTGCTTTCCTAGACTAAACAAATTCATTTCCTTCAGATTCCCTTCAAGCTTGAGTCATCATTTCTAAGCTTTGGGTGGTTTGGTGTGTTGTGGCTTTGTTTAGTTTAGGGTTTTTTTGACCTTTTCCAGTCTCTTTCCAGTTAACTTATGTATTTCTTAAGCTCTGTTTTTTAGGTCCAGGCAGTGTATTTAGTAGTGCCTTTAAAAATTACTACAGCAAGTGCCCCCCTAATGCGTCATCTGCCCAACTCTCCAGTCAGGACACTGCTGTATTTTAGCAAAAGTTCTGTATCCTTTCACATTTTATTCAGGATTACAAAGTTCATCTTCTAGCTCTGGTATTTTCCCAAAAAATGTTTATTTGATGGGTTCAACCATTTATTACTTGCCCTTTTGCAAGCAGTTGTAATGCAGAACTACTGCATGGTTTGTGCCTGCCATTTGACTTCAAGAGCCATTGGACTTCTCTGAGTGATTCTATAAGGTTCTGGTGACCCGTCACTGAAAACAGTATGAAGTCAGAGATCTGCTCTGATATAAATCCGATGTGGAGCATACTATCACTAGTGCTTTTTTGCTCTGCTAACTGAGAAACCTGTAGTATCTCCGTACCATGCTATGCAGACACAACCTGGCTTCATGGCTACCTCCTACTTCCTCCTTAGAAGGAAATTCTACACTCTGAGGGTGGTGAGACACTGGAACAAGTTGCCCAGGGGGGTTGTGGATGCTCCATCCCTAGAGGTGTTCAAGGCCAGGTTGGTGCTGAGCCGCCTGGTCTAGTGGGAGGTGTCCCTGCCATGGCAGGTGGGTTGAAACTAGATGATCTTTGAGGTCCCTCCCAATGCAAACCATTCTATGATGTGATCCTACACCTTGTCGTGGATAGGTCTTACCATACAAACCTAGTAGCTATGTAACCCTTCCTTCTGAGGAGGAAAGCAACTTTGTGGGTCTCTTCATAGCTCGATTTACGCTTCCCCGAGTTACTCTGTGGGTGTGTGAAGAGACGAGCGGCTGGCGGTTCTGTGACAGATAACATCCAGTTCCCCCACTATCAGTCATGAACAGAACATGCGCTTCAGCAGCAGGGCGTAGCAGTTTGCTGCCTGTTTTGGATACAAAGGGTAGAAGGTCTTGCTTCTGACCTCTGCAGAGCCTGTGTCTTGCTCACGCACCTTTTCTGTCTCCGGCAAGGTCCATGAATCAATTTTCAGCTGTGGCTCCGGTGCCACCTTTGGCATCGGGCTCCAGCAGCAATTGTGGCTGGGTAGAGCCAAGTAGCGTAGCAACAGCTTCCAAATACCGACCCGTATTGTCTAGGAAATTGTTACTGCGCCGTGATTGCAGCAATAGCAAATACAGTGTAAATATGTAGGTTGCACTGAGAGAAAATTAAACCAGGATTTATTTACTTTTTTCTTTTCCTTATATTTTTCCTTTTTGTTACTCCTCTCTTTGATGTTCTGAAAATAAGGCTGTTATCTCAGCTTCGATTGTTTTTTTGTTTGTTTTTTTTTTTGTGAAACATCTCAGCTCCTGCGTTTTAGGAGAGGAAAATGTTTGGATTTGTGGATCGATTCCTTCTTTGCTGTCCCTGAAAACATATCTGTGTAGCAGTCCTGCCAGCTGTTAAATGGTTTCTGTCCAATATAGAGAGATTTGTGTTATTTTTGCTTATTGCAGAAGTACCTAAATAGCAGGTCTGCTGAGACTGATGCTTTACAAACACAAAGTAATAGATAATCCCTGCAGAACAAGTCGTAATGACATATGTACATTATTTTGGAATCTGCAAGAAGAAAGCTGCTTTTCTGCTCTACTCTCTGTTGTCTTTAGATATCAAGGGTTGGATTTGGCTCACCCAGTTTAAGGTGTGTCTGTAAGCTATTAACGACATCCCTGCAGGACATCTAGGCTCCTTCTGCAACAAAAAGCAATCTGAAATTGTGCAATGGGATGTTAAGTCACGTGGCCGAGTGTAGGCACCAGCTCTAGGGTGAGGTTACCTGTTCTGTAGACTGTTCATTGTATTGTGCAGGGGCTGAATTCAGTTTTTCTACCACCAGCGCCGTTTTAGTTGCCTTAAGGTTTCCTTCCTGGCCTCCAGCTGCTTCTGTGGAAGGCCGTGGGTCTCATAGATCATTTCTCATGTACTTTTGCATATTTCCTTGACCTCTCAAGTGCTGCTGGATATCGGGGTTTAGGCAACTGAATCAAGCCATAAACTTTCACTGCAGACAAGGACATGGCCACCTGGAGTTAAATAAACTGAGTGCCACCAGTGAAAGTTTCAATACAAAGCCTGGATTACTAGATTAGACTAGAATCTAATTCTGATAATGGGTATCTGGGAACAAATTCCAGACTGTTTGGTTGTTTTTTGGTTTGTTCCAGGCTATTTAATTTTCCTTTTTTCTTTCAGCGTCCACACTCAGCGACAGTTGAAGTGCAACAGTGAAAAAACACTGCAATGTTGGGCAGTTGGGCTGTTCACTGCACAGTCTAACTTAGCCAGATGACATAATCTGATATATTTTCACATCTTTCCAAGATTGAGAACCAGCACTTTCTTTAACTTCAGTCCACCTTCATCCTTTTCTTAAGAGCAACCCCCCCATATGTTTCTTTCCACTATTTCTGTTTTGTAGTTACTTGTTTTAGACACCATGGTGGAAGAGAAAAGCCGGCTGAATTTACTAGGTCTGAATTCCTAGTACCACTTCAAACACATCTTAAGATTTTAACTGTGAAAAGAAAATCTGCTTTGTTTCTTTAGGTCATAAGACCCTGCATTTTCAACTGTTCTGCAATGGTATTTATTGGTCCATTAGAAATATTTTCAGTTTTCTTTCATACACGGTGATTGTGGCTGAATAGGAACAACCTGAATATTTTTCTGTATCAACGGGAATTTTGAAAATACTTACAACTGCTTAACGGCAAATATTATGAACCTGTATGAAACTACTTTCTGTGGGGAGAAAAAAAAAACAATAGGCGGAGGTATGTCACTCTAAAATTACTCATTGATTTGTTATCTGCAGGTATGATTTTTATAATTAGACCTCTAGATGATCTTTTTCCTATCAATTAATGATACAATTAAGGTTGACTTTTTACTGTTGGTACATCTGTGATAATGTTGTAAGATATCAGGGATGTCTGTGAAGTTATAAGAAACTATAAGAAACTTATTGCTATAGTTTGATTTTATCGCCTAATGTTTCAGTCTTTGGGTTTGTCATTTTGGGGACAAAAGAAAATTAAGCTTGTCAGTTCAGATCAATATTATAAAGGGCTGTAGGGCAAGTACTTTTAATCGAGTAATTCAATGTGGATGACAGTTAATATGCTGTCTGCTCAGTGCGTCTTGATGAGATTTCGGGATATTTCTATATAATATTTCTATAAATAGTAGAATATGTAAGATGTGCTGAAATTAGTAAGAGTTTTGCACTGATTCAGTGCAGACAGGCTATTGCTCAAGATACTTTAATGCATGCTCTGTGCGTGCAGTTTGAAGATTGCTTGGGTTTGAGGATTCATCTGTGTAAAACTTATTATGTCTGTTTTAATGATTGTCTGTCGGACAGCAAATCTCCTGAACACTGATCTGAAGCGCTTACTTTTCTGGTTCCAGACTGGGATAGATGTTGAATATGGAGAAGGAGTAATTATTACTTGGGCTCGAAATGGCCGTTCACAAACCTAGAGACACTATTTGAATTAAACAGCCCAGGACCCAGCATAGACTGTCCTAAGGAATTTGTCTGGTCTAAATTTCTAGGAGGTCAGTCATTAAGTGGTAGGTCAACTAATGGGGAGCTCCAATCACCTGATAAATCTGACCAGGTGCCACCAGCTTTCTCAGCTGGTGAAGTGATTCAAGTGCTTTGACATGTCCCTGTGAAAACCAGCTGTTGGAGGCTGGCCATGATACCCCAGGGCATCTAACAGGGCCCTGGAGGCCGATGTCTGAGCAGCCTAACCACACCAGCAATTTCTCAAAGCCTAAAGTTACTATAGGGTCATATTTCTGTAGAAAGGTACTAAACAAATATACTGGACAAAGGTCCAGTATCAAAAATTTGTTGGGCACCATGTGGCCTGTTTGAAGAGGCGCCACTTTTCCTTCCCTTTGCTGAGCACGTGGGTTTGTAAATAATCCACAATAAAGAAGTGGCTTCTAGTTACATAGTGCATAGTTATAAGGTGACATAAAAAACAAACACCTTTGTAAACCCACACAGTTTGTTTTACATATATACTTATATGTGTATCTATCTCACACTGCTGGATTACATCCTTTATTGGACTTTATGAGGCACTTTAAATTTACTTATTTTCACCAAATAGAGGCAGGGTGCTCATCTACTGAATCAGTAACTTCATTGTGGTCCTGACTGTTCGCGTACTTCAGTGTGCTGGCTTAACGAGCCCGTGTAACGAACAGCAGAAGTTCGGAGCAGCAAATTCACAGTCATTTGGCTCCTCCCTGTGAAATTGCGGAGAATGAAGTTTGGACGGGAGCAGAGTTTCTTGCAGGCGTCGGGCACCGATTGGCCCCGTGCTCCACGGCTGATAACAGCTAAAAATAGCCCTGGTATAAAAGCCCAGCGAGCAGCAGAGCTGCCCTGGCAGTCCCTTCTCGGCTGCCAGCGAGGGAGGAGACGGTGTTCTCCAAGCCCCTGCAAATATGCGAGCAAAGAACATTCTGCTGCTTAATTCCACTTAACATTAACTCGTCAAGTAAAGACACACACTGGACTGGGTGACTCATGGGGAAGTAACCAAGTTCTACTTGAAGGATAGATTTTTGCAAGCAGGTTTTCTGAGCAGAGCGTGACAGGTGGGCCGGTGGAATGTCTTTGGAAGTGTGCCTGCAGAATACCTGTATTTTTATGTACAAGAATGTTGTATACATACTCACCTAAACGCCTGTGTAAGGAGCATACTCTGTGACGACAGAATTCTGAACACTTGGAAAAACAAATGTGTTTTTATTTGACAATGGTTTGGCTAAGCTGGCACTGAGGAGTTCAGGAGTCTATTCTTAGCCTTGCTATAGTTCCTGGGGGAATCAGGTCACTTCCTCGCATTTCTGTTCCCTTCCAAGTTCTGCCTGTCTTCTGTTTTAAACTGTAGACTTTGGGGGAACAGTGACTTTAGTGGCAGATTGTCTTGCAAGATAAACATTTGGGCGTCTGAAGCACTTTGGATGAATAAAGAAGGCAGACACCTGTGTTGAAGAGCTCCCCTTTTAAAGTCTGGCAAAAGTTACGTTACATTGAAAACAGGGTGTAACCGGGGAAAGCATTAGGAAGTCTTAAAAATAGGTGGCAGTATCAGCCCTGTCAATAGTAAACTATTCCCTCATGTATTAATTCCAGTTGCTCTGAGTCCTCTTCTTTGATTTTAGGAAGCATTTCATCATGGGATATGTATTTCAATTTTTTTTCTGATTTATAATAATATGCTGGAAGGTTTATAATATTCTGCAAGATCGACAGATGTCCTGACTAATTTGCCTGCAGTTTTGATTCAATACACTTAATTTTCTGAAAAGGTCACTTGTAACTACTTAGTTATTCTTCCTTTCATAAGAATGTCCAATTTCCTTTTAATTGTTTTAATTGAGAGGCCTCCCATATTAAACAAGGTAATTGCAGAGGATGTTGGTTTGGTAATTCTGTCAACTAAAGTCTTCTTTTTCTGGTCAGCATGAACAGTGGTGGAAGAAACTTCCACTGAGTAGCTTCAACCTAGTTGAGATACAGAGCTGAGGGCAGTCCATCCTTACAGCACACCTAACTTCAGCCTTTGGAACTCTTCACCTTTCCTCTCTGAAAGTCAATTTTCTCTTTTAATGTGTAGCCAAGAGATAACCTGAAAGTCTCTTACTGGTGCCATCCTCTGCAGGGGGATTTAGGCTTTCTCTCAACATCATGAGATACATTTATACATGTTTATGAATTAATCTGGCATCAACTCTCCCTTGCTGCTTGGCAAGGAATGGGTACAAATTGCTAATAATGAGTAAAGAGCTCTGTAACTCATTAGCACTTTTCTGACTGATGTACGTCTCCCAAGAAAACCTAGTCCATTTTGTAGAGCTGTATCATAGTTGTCACCAAGGTCAGAGCAGGGAGACTGCCAGATGACTCTGGGCCTTGACATTTCAGTGATCTATGAGGTTGCTTCCAGGTACTGCAGCCGGTGACCAAGGACCCACATCTTCCTCAAAAGTGATACATGTTACATGCTCTGTGAATACCTTGTGATTTTGGGAAAAGATGAAACATTTCTGGAAAATCTTCCACTTAAGAGGAAAAAAAATCTTGCATCTAATTAGAATACCCAGTATTCCTAGTTCTGACAGACTTAAACAAGACCCCATTGCTCTTCAGACCATGTTTAGGCCTGAATTTGACACTAAGATTTACTTTCAGTCTGAAGGTAAGCTCTTCCTTAAGAATTGCTACCTCTGTCTTTCACTTAAAGATGTGGGACATGGTCTGTGAGGTCGTAATAATCTGTGCATGGTGGTCACCAGTGAAAATCTACTACCACGAGTGTCTACTTGCAGCAGAGGGGTTTACATCTGTGCATAACTAACCAGCTTGCTCCAATGCATCCTGGTTGTCTGCATTAACTCTGCAGTGAAAAGGCTCCTCAAGCAAAGAAAAACTAAAATGAACTATCACCAGGTCAGTGTCAGGTGCTACAAAATGGTGAAGTCTTATGTTGAAGAAAGAAGGGAAAGAAAAACCAAACCCAAACACCCCACTCTTCATTTAATAACAGCTTGAGGTGATGCACTAAGGAAAGTGAGCTTTTCACTGGCAAACGTTATGGAAACTTTATCCCAGAAGTACCAAAAGGTGAAATGAAAAATGAATGAGGGCAATTTTCTAAGGAGAATGGAAGTTTTGCAGCCTACTGTAAGGCTCGAGGTCAGCCAGCTGCATTGACCCAGGCGTACAGCGCTTCCATTGAGGAGCTGGACCATAATGTGTGCAGAGGTTAAACTTTGCTGCCATGAAGAGAGAGGTAAAGATGTATTTCACACTGAATAAGCGTGGGTTTTTCAGGGAGTCAAAACCTCTTTTCTTAAACTAAGTAGCACTGCAGAGGATCCTGTGATCTGCTGTGCAGATCCATGCATGTAACTTGCTGTGCAGGTACTTTATGGCTTCATCTGGCACAGCTAAATGTCACTGGTGCCAACGTGCCATAGGAACTAGTCTGAGTCATGAGTGGTTTCAAAAGCAGTTGTTGAAGGCTTCATCTTTTAGAAATAATGTGCATCAGGATATAGTAAGTAATTTCTGCTTTCAGCCAAATTGTTTGCTAAAGAACAGAGTGAGACACAAGCGTGTCCAATGAAATCTGCGGCAATTGTGCATTCTTTGCGCTTTATTTGCTGGAAGGAATTGAAACCTAGCCTGAGATCTGCCCGAGATGTCCATGCCATTTTGAACACTTTCTCTAAATAATCATTCATAAATTGGGATTGGCGGAGTGTGTTGTGTGCTGGTTTTATGTTTGGGGGGATTTAATCCTAGTTTGCACGTACATGCTTCAAATCCGAATTAATTTAGACTTAATTTATGACAAGAAGCATACCAAGAAATGAACAGAAATAATCTAAATGGGGTCTTGCACTAAGAACACTTGTAAACCAAGGCAGGGATATAGAATCAGAGAATGGTTTGAGTTGGAAGGAGGCTCAAAGATCATCTAGTTCCAACCCCCCTGCCATGGGCAGGGACACCTCCCACTAGACCAGGTTGCTCAAGGACCCATCCAAACTAGTCTTGAACACATCCAGTGTTGGGGCATCTACAACATCCCTGGGCAACCTGTTCCAGTGACTCACCACCCTCCTAGTGAAAAAATTCATCCTAATTTTTAATCTAAATCTCTCCTCTTCCCGTTTAAAGCCATTACCTCTTGTCCTGTCACTACAAGCCCTCATAAAAAGTCCTTCCCCAGCTTTCTTATGGGCCCCATAGGAGCTAGTCTGAGTCACAAGTAATTTCAAACTCAGTTATTGAAGGCTTCACAATATATTCATTACTCTGTTGCAGACTGGTAAGTCAAATAATGTAGTTTTAGTTCTGTGACAGCAGTGAATCAACAACAAGGGTGTATCACATTTACTCGGTGCTGGTTTTCTTCATCACACCTGAGAGTATGGAGGATTTATTTTGAAAAACAGGGTTTGAGGATATCTACATTCCTACTTCCATCAGCTACATCATCTATATAGCCCACAGTTCAGGACAATCCATCATGCTCTCCATTGTATCCCCTACAATAACCCTTTCCAGAGCAGTCTCAGTCCTGTTTGGAAGTATCTTTTGTTTTAAATTGAAATGACAGTTTTGGAATGATAGTAAAATAAAGAAATAAGGGGATAAGCCGCTGCCCGCTAGAAGCCTCTCTGCCAAATTCAGCGTTAGGAGATGATTTTGAACCTTCTAAGTGCCACTTCTTTATGAATGGTTTAGCTCTGACTGTCTCAACGTGAGCACTGAGATAATTATCCATCATGAGATCCCTTTCCCACTAAACAGCAGTGGGTTTCCCTCTTGAAGTTGTTAATGCTCATTAATGTTAGAGCAAAGTTTGATACTGCATCCATGTGAAAATATGTTTAAAAATAATGTCATACTTTTGGACTAGAACTTTGCAAAACTTCTGTCTGAGCTGATTCTGGTGATCTACCATGGTGTTAAACAGCTGAGTTTCACCCAGAGACCTTTAGAGACAACATAATTTGTGTGTATAATAAGGTAAAGGAGAGTTGCCGTAGTTCATGGCCATGACTGATTCTTAAACTCTGGGGGATGGATGTAGAGGGGACTGTCTAAAATTTGCCACTTAATGGAGTGCAAAGTTTTCTAGTCTAGCTTTTGCCATCCCCTCCTGTTTCTTGGGACGTTAGGGCTGTATGCCTGTTGTATCACTTAATGTCTTTGTTCCTTGCCCTTGAATGTGGGACAGTTTATAAGAAGGAACAAAATCACAGCTTCTCCTCGTTCCATCAAACCAACGTGTTTTGGGCACTGTATGTCTCTGGAATTGAGCAAAAATATCTGCTCACCCAACCTTGGCATGAAGCTGGTGAGAAGACATCCTCGCATGTCTTCTACATCTGGGGAGGGGAACGTGCAGTCTGACCCCAAACGTCTGAGACAAATCCTTTTTGATTTCTCTGAAGACCAAACAAGAACTTGGCAGTTGTAATTCAAAAGGAAATTAAAATTATTGGATTGATTCCTTGCGTTGAGCATGTGGAAGATACTTAGTTGCCATAAATGCAGTTGCAAATTACAAGTGATTCAGAACTGTCTCCTGAAGAGATATTTTCATAACCCGTTCAAACTTGCTGGTTTAGTACCTAGTTGCTGCTTAGTTGTGGTTTTTTTAGGCAACTAAGCAGTTAAATAATACCATTTACTGCAGCTGCACCAGGATTTTACTACTTTTCCTCCATAGCGGAAGTTTATTCACAACATGAAAAATGTTACTTCAGTCGTATAAACCTTTGATGTCCCGCTCTCCCAGAACGAGCTGGGTGGTGGTACCAAGTGAGCACGGGAGGCGGGGTGGATGCGCTCTGGGCCCTGATCCTTCTTGGTAACTTAGTTACTGGAGAACTCCACGATAGAGTTACGTTCTGGATGCTTGGCCTCTGATTCACCCCCTCAGGACAAATCTTTGCTGGAAGCGAAGCTTGGATCAGACTCGAAAGCTGATAGTGTGTCAGAGTTCACCTACAATGGAGGTCTTATGTGGAGGTGTGGCAGTTCCTTTTCTGGAGCTGTCCTTTTATTAATGAGATGATGTGATCATATTCATTTATGTATCTCATAAACCTGAAACTATAACGACTTTTCTTACAAGGAGTTCGTAATTCAGTGTCTAATGTCCTTGTACGTAACTCAAAGCCTCTGCTACTTCTGACTTGTGAGAAAATGATAGGCCAAACTAAGCGACTCATTCTTTGCGGTAAAATGAGAGTGTACTAATTATTTATTAGTATCTTACCCTTAATTTGGCTGAAGAAAGACCTGATTTCATAACACAAAACAGAGCCGCATAGACAATAATAACCATTATAGTCAAAAAGGTTCCACCCAGATGTAAGTGATAAGTCAGTTTTATATGACAGCAAGGCAGTAAATGCATGAATAGATTCCTGAAGGAGTACATATATACATTTCCTCCTACTCACTGCCTCCTACAATGTTTGTCTTAAATCAGGCTTTCAGAATCTATTTTTAAAACCATGGTGTTTATATGAACAAGGGCTCCCTTTGGCTTGGGCTCTTCTAGAGCTTCTGGAAGGAGTTTTTTGAAAATCAGAGGGTTTTTTGAGATGGGCTGGATTATTCTCTCTGTGGATAACTACCAGCACAGCTGGAATGCCAGATGTGTGGTGGTCAGACTACAGCTTCTGTAGCCCCTGAGCATTCCCATATCAAGTCCTGAGGCAGGGGATGAGTGCAAGTTGGTACCTAATGGGTGAAAGAGGATGCAAAAAGGGCCTTCCATGGGCGCTGATGCCCAGAAACATCTTGAACGAGATGGAGTCTGGCCCATTCCTGCAGTAGCTTGTATCTGGGTCAAGATAGAAACAGCTTCAGGGCATCTTAGCTCCCTTTCTCTTTATTGCAGGGTTCCCCTTCTGCTTTGCTGAGCCTCAGCACAGCAATCTTCAGCTTGCAATCTAGTTATAATACACCACTAAGCCCAGACGGTAACCGGGAAGGAAGGATTTAAATGTTTTGACACATTGAGTCTCTAACAAAATTGCTACACCTAGAGTTTAACTTCCAGAAGCACAAAGCATGCACGACTTCTGACATGGGACTTGACACTCGCATAGAAATCAGGCACTAAAGCCGCAGATTTCTTTTCCTTAATAGTTACGGCGGGATTTTTCTGACCGCGATAATGTTTTCATCTGAGCTTGTTACCCTGGAGTCCCTCTATGACTAGTTGAACAAAGTAGGCACTTCTAGGGCACGTTTTTTCTTTCCAAAATAGACACCTAAATAGGTCACATGCATCATATGTTATAAGCGCCGCTACCTTGAATGCTGGTTTTATTTAAACATTTTGGTTTAGCATTAGCAGTATTACCTCCTTCCTGTTCTCATGGCTGCAGTATTTTCTCTTCCAGAGCTGATAGAGATGCTCCTGGGATATAAATTGTTCAAAGCACTGGCCTGTATCAAAGCAGTGTTTCCAATAAGGCTGGAGCTCCAGGTAACCTCAGCCAAGATGACCCACTTCCCATTGTTTCCAGGAGCCCTTGTTAAAGGGAAATTACGTCATCTCAGGAGGTGCTAAAGCAAATGATTTTTCAGCAAAAAACAAAAGCTTATAATCATGTAGTTGATAACATTATTTTAGAGATACGGTGCCTACAGGTATGTGTTTGGCAGACTTTTATAACTGTAATATGTAATTACGATGGAAAGATTCTTTTCACCACATGTAAGTACACTTAGCCCGTGTCTTTGGAAGTTTGCCGGTAGGCCTAAGAATAATTATACTATAAATGTTTGGTAATTAATGTGCCTAGTCCAAGAATTACATGTAAAAATTTGAAATCAAAGGAGTACTAACACTTAATTCTCTTACAGTCAACCTTCCAGTTATTTGAATGAGTGCTAATTAGATCTAAAAACCATAAGCACACTTTTACACTAATTAGAATGTTGATTATGTTGTAATTACAGTTACAGAAGCATAATGAGATTTACTCATTAACCATTTCAGGGCTTCATGGAGTGCGTATGGAGCAGCTGTTGTGGGAAATTCCCGTAGAGCTTACCCAAAGAGCCATGAAGATGTTGGCTTCTGCTGCTCTGGCCCTGTGTCAAATGCCCAGAGGTCACGGGAGGGAATTAAAGGTCATCATGAAAGCACACAGCCAAGAGCACTTTCAAGAAAGGCGAGTGCTTGGTTATGTCAAAACTGTACCCGAAAGGCCTCTCCCTATCAGAAGGAGAAGGTAAATCTGCTGCTGTCTGGTGGTGTGAGCTGCCAGCAGCCTGCGAGCTGGAGCTGTGGTGGTCCCAAAGCAGGAGCAGAGGGCAGGGAGGGAAGAGGTGCAGGAAGAGAATTCCTGAGGACAGGAGGAGGGCACAAAGTCCCTCCAGGCAACGATGGCAATGAGGAGAAGGTCCCACCCAACTCTTTTGCCTTTGTCCACTGTCCTCTCCTGTGCCAGCCCTCCCTCCCTCCATGCCTTTTAGCTGTGTCAGGCCTTTCTGTGGTGTGCCACCTCTTGCTTAGCGTTGCTGTGTGGTGACCTCTGAGTCATGCAAGGAATGCAGGGCTAAGGAAGGGAGTATAGATGACAACAGTATGTCAATAGCAGGCTGAGGCCATTGGAACTCTTCTTCCTTACTCCACCCCAGTGTATCATCACTCTTCTGTCCCTCCTCTACAACCAGCACCTCGAGGAACACACTGAGAAATAGTTATGAGACCAAAACATTTTTTATTTTCCCAGGGCCCTGAAGTTCTTTGTCCTCCTCCATAACCCCATTCCCATTCTTCTGCTCCTGAACTCTACCAGGAGTGGTGGCACCACGGATGCTTTTCTCACCTAAGAGGGTTCATTTTTGGCTTCTGTACCGCTTTGTACCACACACGGGGGTTTTCAGAGCTCTGCTTTTCTGCACAGTCCTTGCAGCGACGCAACAGCCAATGCTCAGGGTGAAGAAATGAGGCTCTTTTTTCCTTCCAGTTCTTAGCAATAACAATATCAGGATTTTGAGCAGCTAGAAGCAGGACAAACATCCTTCAGAAAAGAAAGAAAAACATCACTGTTGCTTAGACCAATGAAACCAGCCTCCTGCAGACCTTCCTTCTTCCCCTGCCACTGGTGCTCCCAGCTGTAGAATAAGGGCGGAACAACAGAAACACTGAAAACGGGGAAGAAGAGAATTATTTGCTCTGAGACTGATCCTGCCCTAGGTACCAGGAGCTTGTCTCCTCCCCTGTGAGTTAACCCCACCCTCTTTTTTTATGCTCTGGGCTATTTTGGGCAGGCAGTGAGAACTGCAGCTCTGACAGATGAGGATACTGTACCAGAGCACAGCAGCACTTGTTGCTCTGAAGAACTACACAGCCATAACAGGGACCGCTTCTCTGCCGCCTGCCTTCTTTTTAACGATTACTATTTATTTATTAACCTGCAAACTACTTTCTCTGCTGGTTTCGACCTTTATCATTACAAATGATGTTTTAAAAGCTTTGTGAGAGCTATTTGGAAAGGAGTCCTACCTGCTGTGCAGCTGAAACCTCCTTTTGCCACTTAGTAGCAGGAGATCAGCTGGTAGCCTTGGGGGTGAAAAATGACAGACCCTATTCCTGCTAACGGGGAAGGAAAGGACCCTGAAATCGAGCTCTTTGTGAAGGTAAGTTGCACTGTGAACTGGACACTGGTGTGACTCTCGGATCAGCTCAGCTTCTACTGAATAATCAAACTTTAATTTTCTGGCACTGAGCGGAAGCGGTGCTTTGACAGCCTGTTATCTCTTGCGTACACGTTCGCACTGCTTTCTTCTTCGTGACATTAGAATTAGGTAATGTACTGGAGGGAGAGTCAGAGTTCCTGTATTTTATTGTTATTTCTCTCCTCGTGAGTTTGTCCTGTTATTCTTAGCCGTGCTGCCTGCAATGTACTAACTTTAGGCTTCAGGTTTTTCACTTAGAATCCTGACCTCCTTCTCCATTTTTGGGAAGAGAGCATGAAGAGCTGAGGGGTACCATGATTTGGTACCTCGGCAGAGGCTGCCAGGTCTGAAACGCTAACAGATCACAAAACAAAAAGGATTGAGATAAGCTGTCAGTCTTGTGATTGTTTCCTCCAATACTTTTTTTTTTCCCTAAAAAAATGAAAACTAGATCGGTTTTTACTCTCAGTTTCCTCAGCCTGAAGCTCTTTCTGATTTTACAAACAGGTAACTGAGAACAGAAACTGATTTAATGAAAATATAGAAATATAAGTACACCTGTTGTATGGTAGGATTTCGGGATGTTTCACATTAGGTACGTCTGTTGGTCTTGGGCTGTGAGAGTCTTACCATTCAAATCAGTGGCACAGTCCAAACCCATTACACATGCAACCTTATTAATAGCAAACTTCATGCAAACTCTGTCCTAGTGAAGAGCTGAGATATTTTTGATGTTCAGAGCATGTTTCAAAGCCTCTGTGTGGAGGCTGAAATCCCCTATGCTCGTATAAAGTGCAGGTGTTTGGTCTCTCTGAGCCTAAACCATCCCTGTAAATCAGTGGGATTATTATGAATATGTGGGAGTTACATCAGGCCCTTTGCAAACTAAGCACTGAATGATTGGGAAAGCAAATTCCAGCCCCTCCCTTCTGTCAAGTTGAGGGTATGTAATTGCTTTGTACTCCCTGGTGGGTATTTTGGGCTGTAGGGTGAAAGGTCAGCCACATCCATGATGTGTATACACGGCCTCTTCACGCATCTTCCAAAACCAGTCTGTTTAGGTGCAGCCTTTCTGACCGAGCCAGCACCAAGGCGTCTTTCCCCAGCAAACTGATTTTACAAGAATTCCGAGTTCCTAACTGCCCAATAGAGCTTAACGTATTAAAAGGGACCCACATGGTCCCATACATCCTGATACCTTTCCTCTATAAGTTGTTTCTACTAAAGTGGGTTTAATGGAGATGTTTGTGGGCTACAAAATAGGCTCGTGGGATTTTTTTGGCGCTCTGTCATCACAAATGTATTCTGGAATGCAGACCTTTAACTAGTGACTTGTTTTAGTGCCCGCACTATTTTATTGAGGCTGATACGGATGTTGGTGATCGATGGTTCTTTGACTGCATCGGCTGTTAAAGTGAAGGTCATTGCCAAGATTCATGGTGTGAAGTTCTGGATTCATAAGTTACTGCATTCAGTTGAGCCGTGCCATCGCCTGAAGATTTATAACTCCAGAAAGAACATTTTTAGTAATGTAACTTCCTGCATAATGCATGTTAAAGAATTGCATAGACACTCTCATGTAAAACTCATCATTCTCAGAACTGGAGCGAAAGGATTAATTGGTATCTTCCTGGAGACTTTCCATTTAGGTTGAAAAATTGCAATTCTTGATGTTTTGGAAAGGTGCCCTTAATTTAATTAAAAGTCTAAAAAGTTGTATAGTAAAGCATATAACAAGAGTACTAAATTATACAGCTCAGAAGTTGGAAAATAAATAAGAACATCCAAGCAAGGGAAGAGTTAAAAGTTGAAAAATAGAAGCATATTAGAGAAATATGAAGAGGTGAAAACTTGCTGGAGCATAACATTTAAAGAATAGCGAATTAGTAAGGGATGATAAAGAGGAAGGCTGATCCAGGAGGTAGTGTGCAAAGGTCAAGGCACTTGCTCTGTTCTAAAACTGTGAAGAAGACCTGAAAGGTGGCGACTTCTGGATGAGTATAAGAGGCTGGGAAGAGGGGCAAATCTAAATATGCCAGACCACACTTGAGGAGAGAGTTCTAACAACAGGAGGTGAGCATTTCATAATTTGATTTTTGTGGCACTAGTATTTCACTCAAGGAAGAAATTTCTGCCCTGCATCCTTGAATGAACACAGAGCCAGAAAACGCCAAGATAGTGAGAAAAATGTAGGGCAGTAGATGTAGCCTGAAGAAAACTGTATCTTCTACAAGAACAAATAAACCAGAAAGGGCTGTTTTTCACCAGCCATGGAGCCTCTAATAAAAGCAGTTTCTGTCTCAGGTTTAAAAAAGAGAGGTGTTACACAATTGCTCTATTTCCTTCTTCTGTTTAACAACCAGGAGAGCAGGAGCCTCAGAAAGACAAGTAGGGAGCTGATTGTAAACAAAAGAGCCGTGCTGTAACCTAATGCAGGTTGGCTGTCTCCTGAGCTGGGCACCACCAGGACACAGCCACGGCAGAGACAGGTTCTGTGGTTATCACACCCATTTGTTACCACCCCCATTGATTTTACTCTTTCTCATGCTGCCCTAACCTGGATCTGTAAGATAATTTTTTGTGAAAGAGTGTTTGTTCTTGCAAGATGCCTAACTGAGAGTAAGCCCTCCCCCAGATCTGGGGCAGGACACAAGTGGACTGATGGTGAGAATGGGCAGAGGTGAGGAGCGGTGAGGTCTGCTGGGGACGTGGTGCAGCCTTGATCCGATCTGCAGTTTGTGTAAGCAGGCCTTTCGTGAGCACTGAAACTCTCCAGCAGCAATTCCCTCTCTAAACTTCTTTGACCAGGGCTTGGAAGAGGCTGCCAGAGAAAAAGGCTTGATAGACGGTAGCACGAGATGCCGGCAGCGGCAGCTTCGGGGGAGTACGCATCGGGAGGTAGCGCTTGCTCTGTGCTCAACCCAGCCTGCTGTAACTCAGGTTAATCTTAGTTCTTCGTGTGCAGGAGACGCAAAGTGCTTCTGTATAAATGATACCCTGATGGAAGGTATATTTAGCCTTTTCTGTCAGTCTCACACCTGTATATTTGAGCAGAGTGACTAAACTGAATCGGTGCTCTTTTTACGTGCTGTAATACTGACTATTAATATCGCATGGGAGGATTGCAGAACTTTTATGGCTTCCTTCTGTTTGCAGTGGAAACAGGTGTTTGGATGCACATTCCTTGCATTTCAGAATCAGAGTAGCGTCTAATATCTAGAAAGGTAATCTGAACACAAACCCCAAAATATCATACAAACAAGGCTGTCTACTTGCATCAGTCAGGATGAGCGCAGCTAGAAAGCAAGCAAACCGCAGGAGTGGTCCAAAGTACATTTCATTTTTAAAATCTTCCCTCTTTAGAAACACTCTGTAACAGGATATGTGTTAATCTATATTTCTGACAATCAAAAGATGGTGGTATCATCATGGTAGCAGGAGAACGCATAGTGAGCTGGCAGGCGGTTCTTTCTGGAAAGGGTTGTTGTGGTATGGAGTGTATAATGTTCTGGAGGTGTTCATAGGCTCCAGTGTGCAAGAGTTTTTGCGTAAAAGGTGTAAGGCTTTGCTTCACAAAGTGTCCAATTGGATGAGGGGCAGCAGGCACAAACTGGAACACAGGAAGCTCCACCTCAACGTAAGGAGAAACTTCTTTACCGTGAGGGTGACGGAGCACTGGAGCAGGCTGCCCAGAGAGGTGTGGAGTCTCCATCTCTGGAGACTTTCAAAACTCCTCTGGACACATTCCTATGTAACCTGTTCTAGGTGAACCTGCTCTGGCCGGGGAGGTGGACTAGGTGATCTCCAGAGGTCCCTTCCAACCCCTACTGTTCTGTGGTTCTGTGAACTGCAGTCACACCAAACACCCATCTAGAGAAAACATGAAGGTGCCTGCAAATGGAAGAAGCAAGAGAGACTTCTCAAAGTCCTTGATCTTCCACACTCACTGATTCAGAGATTGACCATAGTCCCATCTGCCAGCTGAAGGTACAAAGGCATAAAATGCACTGAACACTCTCAGCCTGTTCCTCCTGTTCGGAGCTGAGCGTTGCGTATGACCAGGGACAGTGATGGTCTATTTGCAATGTCACAGGGATATCGTATCAGCCAAGGTATGGCTCAAGGTCTAACAGCATCAAAGTATTTGCAGGGCCTCTTACGGTCATTTCTTGTTAGAGGATTATCCCAAAGATAAGAGGTTACTCCTGGTACACTCACAGTCTTCTGGAGCAGCAAACAGACATGCAAGAAAGCCACAAGCCCTTTGTCATCTCCAATGGTTTCATTTCATGGGTTTTAGATATCTTTTAGGAGAACGTTTCAAAGTGATAGCAAGATTTGGCACCAAACTTACTATCCCTGAATGAATCGGTCAGTCAGAGAGCCTGGCTGTCCAGGACAAAGCCGTCATCCTACTGATTTCGTGTACTCCATCAAAACCCCAGGAGTTGCTACTCTCAGAAGGGGGTGACAGAACTTTGGACAAAATTATCCCAGGAAGGTGCAAGATTTTTATGCACTCTGGGATTTCTTTTTGTGTATTTTCTGGTTTCGGGTTGGTTTTGTTGTTGGTGGGGTTTTTTTTTTTAAGTTATTGCTGCCAAAAGTTGATTTCAAACTAACCCTGAATTGCTGCAATGTAGCCTTAAAGGAAGATACAAATAAAAATGTTATTCCTGGTACAAATTATCATTCCCCACTATTAAGGCCTTTGTCATTTTACCACAAGAGTCACTGTGATAAGAAAACCGATTTCAATTTCAGAATTTCAGGGTTATAAAAACCAATAATGGCTTTACAAACTGGGAGAGAGAACTTGACAGGAACCTTTTAGCCCATTATAAAAGTACAGGCTCTGTAATTTATCTGATTTGTAGACTGCCCTCAAGAGGTACTTTTATGATGAGTAGAAATCACAGTCGGATCTGAAAGGCACAAATTTAATTTCTGTTTCAGTAGAAGTGTGGGTATTTTCCTGGGTATCATGATCTCAGCTTTTGGCTTCCATACAAAATCATTCCTATGTTCACCAAAACTTTCTAGGTAAAGAGGAAATAGTACAGAGAGAAATACTCAAGGAAGAATAATAATACTGAAATATCTGGTTCAACCTGTTCAGTGCTCCCAAGACTGACCATAACATTTGTTTGGATCCTTGGTCATGAGGTTGGCCAAGCCTTTCGCATTTCAAAACAGATGTAGCCACCCTACAAAGGAGACATACATAGTGTGGAGGGTCTCTGACACTTCTCAGCTGTCACCCTGGAAGTGAGCATGGGGTTATTATGGATCTTGCATTTTTCATCCATTCAGAGCTGTTGAGCAGATGGTGGGCACCACAGCTCGTGTCTCTTCCAAACTTATTTGGGTGAGGCAGTGTATATGGTCAGCTGCCTAAGTGTCCTCTTCCGGTATACTGGCCTTGTGCATTGGTAGTAAGGTTACCAAATTTACAAAGTTTACTGGTAGCCCAGACACTGGGAGGAAAATAGTTTTACTACGTTTGTCTAAATATCTATAAATGTGTTTCCTAAGCTCTATCTGGAGCTTACAGAGGTATTTCAGTGCAATTCTGGATTGCGTAGATCTGGCTTTCTGTCTTGCTTAGATCTTTTCAAATCAGAATTGACTGAGTTGAAGCCCGCAGATTTTTATATGTGTATAAAATGGGCAGAAGAGGAGAGTCAGGCCTCCTATATTTGAATCACAAATTAATAGTAACTCCACTACAGACCCAGTTTAAATCAGGGAAGTGCTGCCTGGGATGACAGTCACTTCTCTGGTCTTTTTATTAAGGATTTTCAGTAAAATAATAAAAAGAATAGTTAAGGGAAAAACAATCATCTTGGCAAGATCTAATTTTGCTTTAATCTTATATTGCTAAAAGAAAATAATTCAAGAAATTAACAGATAGCTGCCTAGAAAATGTTTTAAAATGGCAAGCTGCTTCTTTTTCCTTGTGATGGAGAAAAGCAATACTTTAAAGAAGCTCTGGCCTGAATTGTAGAACCCAGATTCTGCACATCTGTGTGTCTGTGTTCTCTCTGAGCATTTGCAGATTTTGTTTTGTGGCAAGACAAGTGCCCCATTGGTGGGAGTCTTAGAGAAGGGCCGTGAACAGTTTAAACAGGCCAAATTTATAAAAGGACTTGGCAGAGGTATAATCACTATCCCTGCCACCTTGAACCTGGTCTAGAATGCTTTTAGGATTCCTTGGGAAACTGGATTTGAAGTTTAGAAGGGATTTTCAACCATGTCGCCTCTACCTAGGTTCATGATCTCATCCTTAGATCATGGAGTCAGCTTTTGGCTAAAGGTGAATGACACCCTTATCTGCCATGGTTTGCTCTTTTCCATCATATAACTGGCTGTGAGTACTTCCTTTTTATTGAACTTGATGGCATCAATATATATGTTAATTGCAATCAAAACATCTGATTCAAATGAAACACATTCAAATGCGTTGTTGAATATGCATAAATTTATGTATTTACATGCCTTTATAAACTGGATCCATAATTCCAATGGATAGGACTTCAGAAACATTCAGGATGAGCCATATCCCATGGCCATAAAAGCAGTCAGGTTTGTACTGCTGGGTTCAGTGGCAGCAGCGTTAGGCCAGCTTAAGTATATTTGAGATCTTTAAACTCCCCCTGCTAAATCCTTCCTTTATTCCAGCTTGTAGCTGGAATAGCCATGTAGTCAAATTGTGTAAATACGGTGTTTTAATTCTACCATGAGGAACGGGTGATATTTGTCGTAATTACTGCTTGTAGTTAGGAATAGCTGCTGGAGGGCTTTGGGTGCTCTATGTTTAGCTGCGGAGTGCTCTTTTCCATCTCTGACAGCTCACCTCTCGTCAGGCTCACAGGTTGTTGTGTCATGGTTCAGCGATGACAGTGAAGCTCCAGTAAGTATCCCCAGGAAACTTTTATCGGCAATACGTGGCTCTGCCGCGGCTATTCCAGAACAGCAAATGTCACAGAGATCACTTGACATAACATCCCAAAAATATACAGGGATCCTTTCCAAGGGAGCCGGGAGGAAGCGCGTCTGCCCGTGCCCCAGAGTTTAATGTTAGCGTGGGTTCACCTGGCTATGTCAAGTATATTTTGATGGAAGGCTGTGTACGGATTGTTTAGGATAACATATGGAACTTTACAGCAATGATGTTACTTAGTTCTTGTATGGCGCATAATTCTTCAAAATCTGGCAGATACCAGAGGTGACATAAGCACTAGTATTTCCATTTTGCAGCTAAAAGCTCTGATAGAAGATTTTTCAAATTACTCCTTTTTCCCCAGTCGGGAAGATGTTAAAGGGCTGTGAGTTTGTGTGTTAGTTTTATACAGGAGTAGCAGAAGGTTTCAATGATACTTTTGGTTTTTTTTCAGCAAAAGCTGACTCAAAGTCATGGGGAGAATCAGCTGGAGTAAGGAAGGGTTTGGTTTTGTGCTGGATTTGAATCTATAAATGTTATGTACTAGGAAATCAAGAGCAGGTACCTGAAGTGCTCTAGTAGGTACTTTGAAAATAGCTTGAAGTGGTTTGTTTGACACAATAAAATTAATGCAGACAAAGTCCAAAATAGGTCCTTCCTTCCTTTCTTTCCTTGGCCCTTGCTCTCCCCCTTTGTTTGCACTTCTTCTGTATTGCTGACACACAGTAAAACTAATCTAGGTGTGATAACAGTGATAAATATGTACATCTGGAGCTATGAGTTTAAAAAATGTTTGATTTTTGTAGGTCTGATGAGTTTAATCAGCATCATGTATTCCCGGCATGATTTTTTATATTAGACTTAGGAGCTGCAAATTATTACAGTGGAACAAAAGTGATTCAAAATGTATTCAGCTGTGTTTTGAAGATCCAAACCCAGTAATTTTATCTAATAATACCTAAGGGTAGAACCTTCTGCAACTGATGACATTTAGGGCATGTCATTGCTGTTTGCTCTGCGACTTGCTTATAAGTTCACACCTTAAGTGCAGAATGAGTCCATAGGATGTTTTCTCTGACTCTCTTAAATTAAGTGATTCTTTGTAAATTAGTATTATTAGATTAGTATTATTCTGTCCCTCTCAATAATAATTTCATAACCTATCTTCTACGGAGTGTTTATGATTTTACCCTTCTGTATGTATCATTTTTTAATGGTGGTGTTCACTGGCTGAAGTGGATCTTCCATAATACAACAGATTCCTCTTTGCTCCAGTGGCTCTGGGGCACCGCAGAAATGGCACCACTGCAGTGTCATCAGAGCTGATGTGCTCAGAAAAGAAACTGGGACACGAAGCACCTGAGATACCATTCTGTAGCACACCATAGCAAAGTTTTGCCATGTTAAAATAGCCCCGGTGCTGTCAAAATCCAAATCCACATTTTTTTGACTTTCCATTCTACGGACAAATCAGCGTTTCAGCACTTTAATACAAAGCGACAGCAACAGCTCCCACCACCTGATTTTTATTTTTTTTTGTCCAGCTCTAATCATAGAATTTTTCTGGTTGGAAGAGACCTTTAAGATCAAATCCAACCATTAACCCAGCACTGCCAGGTCACCACTAAACCCTGTCCCTCAGCACCACATCTACACACCTTTTAAATCCCTCCAGGGATGGGGACTCCACCACTTCCCTGGGCAGCCTGTTCCAGTGCTTTACAACCCTTTCTGTCAATAAATTTTTCCTAATATCCAATCTAAATTTCCCCTGATGCAACCTGAGGCTCCTTCCCCTTGTCCTCTCAAACCATGGAAAAGTCCTGCCATGCAGGCTTTGCAACATGTTAGGCGCAGTATTAATACTAGGTTTCTACCCAAATTCTTGGGAGGCTTTATTTACTTCCTTGCTTTTCTGCCTCCTTCAGTGATGCAAGGCAAGTTATTCAGGCTCTCCTCCCCCTGATAATATGCTGGAACCAGTCCTTCTCCACCAGATGCGGACACATTGTGGGAGCAGAGAACATTCTTCACCCTTCACCCAGCACAACATCTTGAACACCACTCAAAATAAAAGAGAAATACGTGATGGGATCAGGTGTCCAATACAGAACTTTCTCCTGATTAAGTACATTGAAAATCTCGATTTCCTGGACATAAAACAAACCAGAGGAAACTGGACATTTCTCTGCTCTCAGGTACAGGCCATTGGGTGCTTTATAAGTGCGTGGACATGAGCTGGCTCTAGGGCAGAGTTTGTGCAGCCATGTTAGCACCAGAGTGGGCCAGCTGGGTAGCGGTCTGGTGGGGAGCTTGGTTTGAGCTTCCTCTCACATTAGCTGAACCAAAGCCCCCTTCTACTGTCACCCTGTCCACTCTTTCCTGCCCTCCTATTTCCTTCTCAGAGTCTGGTATCTTCTGTTGCACCTTCTTTTTCAACTTCTCTGTTTTTTCTGCTTATTCTCGTGGGCTTTTAAACTCATATATTTATGCCAGTGTTCTAATATCCATGATTTCTCTGGTGGTCTCCAGGGTACCCTAGTTCAACTTCTGCCTAAGAGATATTGTATATCTAGAGCTTTGGTGCTTCTCCAGTTTTTTCCCATGAACCCAATTGCCAAAAGATATAGAAATAGCTCCTTTATAGGTATTTCTGGCAACTCTCCATAAAACTGAGATGATGAGCTAATTGAAATCTATTGCAGGAGGGTTGTGTTGGGGCCTACAAGAAAGCTGGAGAGGGGCATTTTATGAGGGCTTGTAGTGATAGGATGAGGGTAATGGGTTCAAACTGGAAGAGGGTAGATGTAGACTGGAAATTAGGAAGAAGTTCTTCACTCTGAGGGTGGTCACTGGCACAGGTTGCCCAGGGAGGTTGTAGGTGCCCCAACACTGGCTGTGTTCAAGCCCAGGCTGGATGGAGCTTTGAGCAACCTGGTCTAGTGGGAGGTGTCCCTGCCATGGCAGGGGGGTTGGAACTCAATGATCTTTAAGATTCTTTTTAACCCAAACCATTCTGTGATTCTAATAACTTGTTAACGTCTCTGTAGGACAGTGGGAGTCAAACCTATCCCTGCTATAGCTACTTTGACATAAATGGCATTAAATTAAGGATGAAGTTGCTCAGATAGTGATAGTTTGTGCTTTTAAATCCTCATTCTTGAAAGTCACTGATTTTGTGTGCAGAGCGGATGACAGCAGCCCATGGCAAGAGTAAGAAGACTGTTCAAAGCCTAATATTCAAGGCAGAAGCTGATTTTCATTTACTTTAAATTCTATGAAGCTTGAATTCCACACATTTAAAACTTGCAAAGATTGTATGTTGGAATAGTAATTTTTTCCCCCTCCTTATGTAAATCAGGTTGTAAAAAACCATCTCTTGACTGTTTTTGCTGCTTCTCTTGCAGCTGTTGGTTTCCTCCGGACTGAGAAAAAGAAGTCATGACTCAGTTCTCCATTCAGCAATATTTCAGGTGTTAGTACCTGTTCATGATACTGTGAATGGAGTTTACACACAGAAGGAAGTTTGATGGTGTGGCTTTAGTTTCCCTTCCTGTTAACCATGAAGATGCCAAAGCAGATAGAAAATTTCCTAACTTATGCTGCTGATAAAGACTTATAAGTATAATGCTCTGCTCTTTGGAAAAGGGCTCCAAAGAGCGTGTGCTGCTGCAGGCTAGCAGTGGAGTTCAAAGTATGACGAGCTCATCCATGGAGATGTATGTTTCATATCAAAAAACATTTGACAGCTAAGCTCAGCAGCTGTCTGCAACTCAGGACAGCTAGTTTAGCATAGGTTCTAAGTGCTCAGCAGTTGCTTTTTCTAGAAAAAAAACAACCACCACACCTCATTAATAACACAGGGTGATAATAGACGATCTATAACCTCCTTGGATGCTGATACCTATTAGGCATCCTTAGACCCCAGTTCTGCAAAGGAGGCTATACAAGTTAGTCCGTGCTTTGGCCACTGTCTCTGAACATGATTCTCTTTGCAAAACCCCGTCCCTGATACAAAACAAAAAACATGGAAGACTTTTTAGAGCAATTCTGAAGCACTTTTCAGTCATGGTCAGCAATTTACAGGTCCAGAAGCTGAGAAGGGGTGGCCTTGTGCCAGGAGGTCCAGCAAGGACACCACTCTGGTCCTTGCTCCATCCTTTAGACGTAGTTCTTGTGTCTTTTGATTTTGCACAGCATTTAACATGACTGATCCAGTGTACATGTACCACGCCTGCTGTAATTCACAATAAATATTGCAATAATAAACATACAAATTACATTAGTCACAACTATGCTTTTAAATTTTTTTTTCCTTTGCTATTAGTAGGGAGGGATCAAGGTTTAGATTATCTTTTGGCTGGATATTTTAAATGAACACAAAGCTAATATGTGTTATGATACTGGAAAAATGTAGAGAAAAATAATTTTAGGGCTTAAAAAATACTTAAGATTGCCATCAGTAAGGGAATCTTTCTCATTTAAGTAAAAGACTGAATGTCACTTGATTGCAATATTGAATGCAGCTGTAGCAAGTAGATTAACGGTTAGTTAAGGTCAGATATAGTCAAGTTAGAAAAAAAGCTTAGTAGTAAAGGTGATTAGCCATGGGAATGAACCACCAAAGAAGTCATGCCCTTTCTTCTTCCGGTTCTGGTCAAGACCAGATACGCTGTAATGAAACACATCTAGAGTCAATAAAGGCATAAACAAGCCATAAAACCTACAAACCAGGAAGGCATTGCAACGAAGGGTATCTCAGCAAACGAGAACAGGGCTTGGTTCAAGCACAGAAGGAATCTCTGAAAGATGGCACGAGTTTGGTCGAAGCCAGTCTGATAGAAATGATATTCAGAGGCTGCTTGTGTGTCTTAAAATATCTCTTGGTGTCCTGTGTGTGATGACGGGATGTGATTAGTTCAGGTGGTGGTTAAATCTGTGATTGCTTATCTTTGTCTGGATATGCAAGGGCTGGACTTTGGAAGGGCCTCCAAAGGCTGAGCAGATGCTGGCTTTGCCAGGGCTCTGATTGCTCCATCCGTATGGGTCAGACCTGCAGGCTGACATGAAGGAAGAGCTAAATTGGAAGATATGAGACCTGAATTCCATTTTTCATAGAATCAGACAGAATCGTTACGGTTGGAAAAGACCTTTAAGACCTTCAAGTCCAACTGTTGCCTAACTCTACCAGGCCCTCTTCTAAAACATGTCCCTGAGCACCATATCTGGATGGCTTTTAAATGCATCCAGGGATGGCAATTTAACCACTTCCTTGAGCAGCCTGTTCCAGTGTTTGATAACTCTTTTGGTGTAGAAGTTTTTCCTAATGTCTAATCTAAACCTCCCCTGGCACAACTTGAGCCCATTTCCTCTTGTCCTATCACTTGTTACTTGGGAGAAAAGACCAACATCCACCTCCCTACAACCTCCTTTCAGGTAGTTGCAGAGACTGATAAGGTCTCCCCTCGGCCTCCTTTTCTTCAGACCAAACAATCCCCAAAATTTTGCCTGTCATTGCCTAAGTTATGCCACATCCCTGTGCCTTGACTTTGTTTCCTATGAAACACTGACACCAACATTCATTTTCTTATCTGTGTAGCCCAGTAGCTTGCCCAGCTAAAATCGAATTTCTTCCTTTCTCCTTGCATAGATGAAGGACTGTAAAAGCTACTCGAGCATCGTGGTTTAACTCCTCACAAAATACTGAATTAATTCTCAGGTTGGGCAGGTGCTTCTCTATACCAGTCACCAAGCTTGTCCTCCCTGTCATGTTTTAACACCCCAACAAACATCCTGAACCTTGCCACTCACCACATGTAGCTGTTGATGTTTTGGGTGGTGGTGCCTGCCTGTACCTGTGCATTGTTCAAAACAAGTGGAATTCAGAGAAACCGGCCCCGATGGATCATCGCTATTGTTGCCAGTGTTTTTCTAGATTGTGATTCAATTTGTGTGGGTCAACAGGCACGTTGTGTTACTGCTTTCCTTTTGCTTTTAGCTGCTGAATGGGCAGCTTCAAACAGATACAAATGCATATCATGGGAGGAAATTATTTTCTTTCACTGCCCTGTGTTTTGTGATGAGCCATTGCTGCTGATTCAGTGTGCAACTGGAGACCTGGTCCGTTTGTTTATTTTATTTATGGTATTTTTTAAAAAGCTGTTCCTGCAGGGAGAGGGTCTGAATCACGGAATGTTCTTGCAGGTTATAGGACCTATCAGAATGGCAGTTTTAGTTGCTTTTCTGTGCCTAATTCTTTTAAATGTCCAGGACATGCTAAGAGCACCCAGTGCTCCAAAATCCTTCATTATTAAGCTTTTTTTCAGACTTCCACTAGCATTTGGATCACTTTAATTTACTTTTCTCCCCTGACTGTTGACATGCAGTTTGACAAGGATTTTTGCCTTGATTTGCTGAGTTGCTCTTTCTTGTGTTGAGGTGTTCTAGTTTCAAATGTTTGGTTTTGTTTTCTCTTTAAAGTCAATATATCTGAGTCCCTGCTGACTGCAGGGGGGTTGGACTAGATGACCTTGGAAGGTCCCTTCCAACCCAATGTATTCCATGATTCTATCCAGTTCTAGAGCTGGGCCTTTTTTGAGGTTCAAAAATGATGTGTTACTTCCTCTGCCTTAAGCACTCACCCTGCTCCAAGATGGAGCCACAACGATCTCCTCAGAGCACACAAATGTAATCTTTTAGAGTTTGGTTCATCTCCAAGTACATATTTCTCTAAACACCCCATACGTCTTACTTCTCACTATTCTGTCTGTAAAGAAGGCAGATGAACGTGCATGCAGGAAGACTTGTTTCAGATTGGGAACTATCTACCTCCCCGTCCTGGTCTCCTGAAACCAGCAGCACTACAATAGATGTCTGTGGGGACACTTCATCCTCTTAGTGAGCTGAACATAATCTCTGCCTGATGGCCTGATGGTTTGATGTGTATCTCAAAAGATACGGTTCTACAAGAATAAGAATAATTTTTAAAAGTGCTGATTTCAACAACTCGTGTCCAACCTTGGAGAGCCTGGCAAGGATGTGACCAGGAGGAGAACTAAGAGGAAGCACAGTCCCAGTCCCCTGACAAAGAGAGAAACCTTGACAAGTCAATTTTCTTTTCACGGGAAGGAAATGCCTCTTTCTCCTGACCTTGGCCACCACTCCCAGCCCTGTCTGCACATGTGGCAGCACCTTGCTGCAGCTCCCAGGAGCAAGAAGGGTCTTCATAATTAGCCCTTGGATATTTCTTCCACTCTAGGCACCAAGGATTACTTTTTTAAAATTTAATTTTTAAATTATTTAAATATTTTATTTATTTAAATGTATTTATGTAAAGATTTATTAATCATTTATTTCAAGCCATATCCAGGACTTTTGAGAGTGAGTGCAGTTATTAGTCATCCCTTTGTGCCATGCTGTCAAAAAGGGGGGTTTTGCACTGTCTGTTGTTGAGCTCTTCATTGGAAGTGTGAATTTGTGGGATTTCTCTGTATTTGATATTTTTCATGAATGACCCATGTGCTTGGCATTTCACAATAATATAAAAAATCTCAGAGAGGGTTATGAGTAAACATGAAAAAAAACAGGTAATTCTTCGCCAGGCGCTTAAGTGATTTGGGCCTAGCTGTACAGAAATGTATAACAATGTTCAGAAATTCTCTTGCCAAATGCTAATTTCTCAATTACTTCATCAACCTGGATGCTACAATAAGGTTTTCTTGGTGGGTACTTGGCATATGGAGTTGAAATGGGATTCTGCAGATTGCAGTTGTTCAGGACACAGCCGTCCCGCAGCCTGCAGATGGAAACTGCTGCCTTCTCCAAGCAGGATAAACCAAAATGCTGCCTCAGAAACTTCTTAAATGAAGCAGGGGGAGATTCAGCCCTTCTCTAGATAGGATGGTAAGACCCAATTACCTGTCTAAGAATATAGCGCTAGAAGGTGGTAAGGTGTGAATTATAATTGATTAACCATGCTGGGAATCAGATAAACCATGATGGGAAACAGATTGCATGACGAGCTGTAAATATAAAATAAACCATGATGGGAAACAGATTGCATGACGAGCTGTAAATATAAAATAAACCTCTAAATATAAAATAGTATATAAAAAGTATAAATATAAAATATAAAACTGTAAATGTAAGATATATGGAAGTGGTGTAGAAAACTAGAAAGATTGGAGGTTGATAGTGTGAAATTTCCATCTAGAATAAAATTTCGGTCTGAAGCACGAGCACGGCATAGGAAGTACGATGTGCTCCTATCACAGCACAAAACCCAGCTGTATTAGCCCAAACCTGAGTCTTCAGATTAAACTGTAGCAACAAATTTTGGTGGCCATTAAGTGATGTTTTACTGTAGAACAGACAGTAGGACCTAGAAGGTTCAGATGATAGCTTGTGTGTATTTTGTTAAGCCTGAGAAAGGAAAAACTGTGAGAATGAACTCATCTGTAAGAGTGCCAAATGGTGATTAGGTCAGCAGTGTTGCAGATCATGAAAGGATTGTGAAGCCAGAGGAGAGCAGAATAAAGACTTGACTTACGGAGTTTGGCTGGAGACTGTCTTCAGAGGAGGAGGTGTCACCTTCTTACGAACTTAATGATAAATGGATGAGGGGACTTAGAGGGCATGATCCCTGTGCCATGCGCCATTTCCACCATATCAAATGGGATTTGTTTAATTTGAGTAAGGCAGCTGGGTGACAATGTCAGAGAGATAAAGTGGGCAGTCAGGGGAAGGGATGGGATGTGGAGGCAACTTTCAGTGCTCAGTTGGTGAAGCCAGTGAATGGCATGTGTGGCTGAAAGGTGAGGGGCATAAAATGAAAGAAAATCAAGAAAGTGATTATTTTTGAGAAGGGAAGAGAGTGAGTGAGAGAGATTTGGGGAGAAGGTTACTGAATGCTTCTGAGATAGATATGACAGGAAAAAATAGGCTGGAGAGGAGTTTTGCTGCACAGCCATGCTGGGGTCACAGCTGGTCTTCTGGGAGAGTGGTCTACTTGGAGCATGAGGGACCTGAGTGAGACAGGAGTGATGAGGATCCTCAGCAGTGATGAGGATTAAAAAAAAAACAACAGATGATATTGGGAATAGACAGCATGGTCAAGGGTCCAGAAGCAAGAGAAAAGAAAGAGGTGAAACATGTAAGGGAAATTGCAATGGCATAATTCAGTAAGATTTTGTATAAAGGGAAGAAACGTAATAATTATTTTGGTAAATAGAATTGTATTAAACTTAATTAAGGGTTTTTTTTTTAAATGCTGGTTAACAGTGTAAAATGAAATTAGGGAAAATTCAGTCGGAGCATCAAGTCAAAATATGTTTTGAGAAAATTGTCAAAAACCATTTCCCATGGGAAGTTTGTAAAGCAGGATCATGGGAGCATTTCAAACTGACCCAAACAATAAGGGCACAGAAATTTAAGAAATCCTCCTGCACTGAGACAGTGAGTGGGCAAGAAATGGGATCCATACTCCACTCACTGATACAACTATTTTTCTGTTTCCAACATTTATCATACATTGATTTCAGAAGCCTGTACCATGAAATACTTGTAAATGGTACTTTTGCTCGTATACGCACTCAGAATTTCCCAGTGGCTTTTGGAAAGCATCACTGTTTTTTTCCATGAGCATTTGACACTGAAAATGCAAATTATTTTGCTTTTAGGTGCGTCACAAGGAACGTTTACTTGCTGTTTGTGTGTACCTCTTAGACTCTTGGTTTCATGGCAGGTATTTGCATTTACAAACTCAGAACTCTGTTTCTTGTCGAATGAAATTCTCAGAGGGAGCTGCATTCCCTTCCTTTGTAGATGGCTATCAGATAAGAGTACCTTGCAGAGTAACGCTCCCTAAAGGCTGAATTTGGCCGTGTAAATGATCAGATGAACAAATACAGCAGTTTTTGCAGGTAAGAAAATATTAAAGGTTAAGAAATATCCCCTAAACGCTCAACTCTGTAATGATCTCTCTATGAGTAGCTGGGAACCAGATTTGTTTTTATTGCATTTGTATTCTCACGGCAGTAAGGCTTGGTCCAAATGTTGTATTGATACACAATTAGTGCATTGAAGGTACCGTGGGTTGCTTTGGGAAGTCATATCAAGATGCAAACATCAAACCAAAAACTAGTTTGAGCCTGCGATGTGCTGCTCCTTTGCAATGCAGCTTGATCTGCTTTCAGTGAAAGCCATAAACATTCACCGCACCTTTGGAGGAAGCTTCCCTCATTCTCTCTGCAGAGCCGTTAACTCTGGAGATGCAAAAGGAGATAGAAAGACCAAGTCCTGCCCATGGCAGGACATCTCCTGAGACTTAGTGATTGCTCTTTTATTGTATTTAAAGTCACCAATGAACAATATTTTTATGATGCTAAATAAGACCCTGGAGGGATGGCCTGTGTGGGGTCAGCTGATGCAGTGGTAGATGCCCTTATCAGTGACCCCCTCATCATTCAGACCTTTATTTGCAGTGCCTGCAAGTGACTCTCTCTTCTAATAGTGCAAATAAAGTCATGGAATTTCAATAAATAATTCAGTGCTGGATCTGATTCCAGGTTCAGCATTAACTTTCAGCACCTGGCTGCTGTTATTATTTGTTACTCTGATATGCTGCTTAGAGGCACGGAAATTTGGCTGCAATTCATCAACATTTGCAGAATATATTATGTGACCAGATTACTGTCCCTGGCTCAGAGATTTTTAACAGATATTCAAATTCCAGATGTGCACAGATTTAATTCTTACAAGGAAAACTGCATGCAGGATTCTGGTGCTGTAATGGGAACCGGAGCTCTGCATAGAGCTTGCTTTGGAGAAACGACTCCTTTATTTGCACCTGATCTCTACCTACAAACAGGAATAATTTACCTATAATTTGCATTGCCTGTGACGAGCTTGGACAGTGATCTATTTCTGCTTTTATTTTCTGCAACTTTCCTGGGGGAATGATGTTTTCTTACAGACCTAATCGACTCTCAGGATATAGAATCATCAATATTTGAAACAGTTCTAATTGGTGCTTTGTGAATTGCTCAGCCAGACCCATTCCCAGTTTCTTTTTCTAGAGCCCATAAAACCACTTGTGGTTTTAATCACTTACTAGAAAGAAAGTGGTGAATCCAAAATATGACTGCTCTCACTGAAGTTGGTGGGTATTTGTCATTAGTGGGAATATACTTTATCAATATTGACTGGCATGGAACTAGATCAAGGGTATTAGAATATAATCCATTAATAGCTGTGGCACCAAAAGGCCAAAACCAGAACATGACCCTATAGGCATAAGCTTCCAAAGTTTGCATTCCTTATATGCAAATCATGAGCAGCCATCCAGTGTGAATATGTTACAGAACAAGTTTATTTGTCTTAAAAAAGAATGTTTGGCTTCCTTGTCCAAAGTCCTTACCTATTCCTGTGAGACGCACTGCTGTATCCAAGATAACCAAGCAGTAGCTGATGTTTGAGCATCTCTATTGGCTTTTACTAAAATTGTGATTATTTTGAGTAATGCTGTAGCCTGACTCCCCAAATCCTGTGACTAAGGTTCCTTCCAGCACTGAAATCTATGTACAGAAATGCAACTGATAGATAAGAAAAATTACGTAAATAAGCGATGGGACCAGATTTAGCAAAATCTTCCAAAAGGGATGTTCGTGGTCGACTTCCGTGGGAGAACTTCGCCCTGCAATGCAAACATACACCACTAGAGGGGATTTTACTACCACTCTATGTCTAGCACGTCTGTCCTGAAAAACCTTTCAAAACATATGTTCTGGTTCAACCACAAGATGTTGGCTACAGGCTGAGTGAAATCTATGGTTTGTATTATGCAAAAGGTCAGGAAAGATTATTATAATTGTCCCTTCTGGCCATTAAACCTATGAGTGAAATTCTGAACCCATCAAATTCACGGGCAAAATTCCCATTGACTGCACTGGGGCCAGACTTCATCCTGTGCAGGTCAGAAGAAAGCAAAAGTCTGTGCCGCCAAGCATCTAGCACCAACAGCAAGAATGGCTTCAGCATCAGAGCTTCACTGATATATACTTTTGGGAAGGATTTTTAGAACATGCTATGCACCCTCTCTGCTCTGTGGCAAGATGAAATAAATCGAGACCTGTTTTACCAACTTTTTTTCTTTTGATTTCTTCAAAGCATCCACTAATGCAGATTACACAACCTCCTTAGAAAGCCTGCTTTGTGTTTCATTAGTCCTATAATTACAGTGTATTTTTTCCCCCTAAAGCTTTATTGTTACAAATTAAGCAAAATACTTAATCCTATCCTCTATGGGCACGAACAACAATGGCCCATCATCTTCTTTATGAAAGTCTTATACATGCCTGAGGACTGTTGTGTTGTGGTAGAACATCACATGTACCTCGCATTATCTTGTTGCTGTTGCTTGTAGACACATCTGCTAATGATTCATATTGTTTGTGATTGATGTAAAACCTCCTTTGCTTCATCCTCACAGCCTCACCAGCTATTGCCCGTCCCCTATTTGTACATTAGATTTTGTTCTTACATCTTATACCTTGAGGTTTACTTTCCTAAATTCCATTTAAGTCATTTCAGACACTTTGTTCCAACTTCTTCACATCATTTTCGAGTCTACTTCTCTCCAGGGAAATACCAATAGCTTCTCTATGCTTGTTGCTGTCAGGAAATTTTGTAGGGTTCTGTCTATTCCTTTCTCCATTTTGCTAATGGAAATATTAAATATGACTCATCTTGACGCAGACATTTATGGTACCTCTGTTAGTTATGTGCTTCTAGACTAACAGAAAACTTGATTATTACTATTCTGTAAGTATTTTTTTCAACGACTCATACAAGCACTTTGCAGAGGTTTCCTACAGGTCCTATTTCCATGGAAATATGTTCTGGAGCTTATGTCACAAACCTTACAGAAGTCAGCTTCTAGATACCTGCTGCTTCCTTCCTACCTGCTGTGCTGGATACCTTGTCAGAGAACAAAATTTGATTTAATGTCATTTGAGAAGTCCTTATTGTCTTTTCTTATCATCTTTACATCGCCCCATATTCTTGTGAGCTTATGGTTTAATCATCAGTACGTTTTTGTATGGTAAGCTTATGTGTATGCAATTTCTCAATTTTCTTCTTGTTCCTGTGGCATCTCACTCACAACAAATTATTCACGGGTCCCCCAAAAAGCAAAGCTTTTGAAAGTTGTTCTCTGTGGTTGCTAATGTGGGTACACAGGATCCTGTGCCGTGATACCGGTAAAGTGATGGGAGCACAATTGCTTTATTAGGTTGGAAAAGGCTCAGGAAGAAGTGTAAAAGATGATTGTTATTTGTCCATCAGGCCAGGACGGAAACATTTATATCCAGTCCACTACCTCCAGAAGCACACAGACTTCGTGCATAATCTGCTCATGAGAGCTGTGATGAGAATGGCAACTTCAGGCTGTGAAGAATGTCAAGATTTTGCTCTAAGAAACACATTTTAAAACATTAACGGTGTTATTGAACAGAAGCTGTGGGTTTTCTGTGAGGAGGGGAACTGAAGTAGTCTCAGTAATCTGAAAGGAAATTTTGGCTGGTGGGTGGGCTGCTGTGCAGCCAGGAGCCCTGCGAGTCCCGGCCGAGCTGCACATGACCTTGTGCTCTTACAGCTTTGCATGGTTCCAGCTCCCTGCCCATCCTCCAGCTGGACTGTGAGAAGTAGCCAAAGACCAGGACTCCAGGCATATTCCCAGGTGGTATGGCCAAAGCCATCGCACATCTCCCCCAGGTATTTGTCAAATTCCATTTGTGCTCCTCGAAACAATATTCTTCCAATGGAGATCTTTTTTCCAACACTTTCATATTGGGTTTTTTTTTTGCCTAGTTGCTCAAGAAGCTCACAGTCAGGGATATTCCCAAAGCAGATCTAGAAAATTCTTGCTAAAACTTTAAAACCCAGCTATTCCTTCTGGGTGGCTCCTAGCCTGATTTTTCCAAGTGTGGAGACTTGATACTTGTGAGAAGTCAGCTGCCTTCAAATTGTCTCATAGGATCTAAAACTGCTAGCCACTTTGAAAATGTCAGCTTGCATTTACCACCCATGATTTAGCTGGTATTTTGCTGACATTAAAAGAATATAAATTAAAGATGTGCTATATGTGGCTTGTCTCTACAATACTACTGATGTTACTTATTGACTCTCACTTTTCTGGGGGCTTTTCCCTTATACATCACCAAATGAAAGTCAGACTTGGTATGCAGAAATTCTCACAGCAGAGCATGCTGGAGCATCATCTCCTAGAAAAAAAAGCTATTTTGATCTCAGCCTTAATTCAGATCGATCGATTGATTGATCTATCTATCTATCTGTAGATATCCTGGTGTAGGACATTTCATTATACTTCCTACTTCCTATCAATTTCTCATTAAATTGAACACATGCAGTGATGAGTAAGAGATCTACAAATATACATAAGAACAAAATAATTTCTTGGTCTAGTGTCAGACCAGTCTGTGCTTTTCTACTCAGTTGATATTTGTCAAGCCACGCAGCTTTGTTTCTTTGAAGAAGAGAGAAGAGGTGATGGAATAGCACGGATCATTTTCACATCATGAGTCTATGTACCTGTGTCTAGTCTGTAGTTTTCTAAATTCAAACTGCATGTGACTGACTGGAGTTCTCAGACATCACAAAGTTTATTTCAAAGCAAAACATATTTCATGCATAACATACGCAGTGGCCAGTGCCTTTAAAAAACCCTTGAGGAAAACTGAGACTTATTTGTACAGGTTGATCACCGTGCACGTCCTGCTGCCAGGACCTCAGCTGATGTGGCCAGTGAATCTTCTCTGCACCGGGCGCATGGACCAGCTTGAGGCAACTGATCTTTGACTGTGGACATGCTAAGCCATCATGAATGGATCCCTACAAAGAACATGACCTAAATGACTGATCCCTTCTTGCTCATGCTGCCATTCATGTTAATATAAAAAGTTGGAAAATAATGATTTACCAAACCTAAAGAAAATATTTGTCATGTCTTCACTACTGACGCCCACAGGGTCTCCAGCCTGCGATTCCATCTCCTGAAAATCCTGAATATCTCAGCAGTACAAATGCATCTCTCCCAAAACTGCAGAGGTCTGAGAAGTGCAATGGCAGCTCCTTGGAGATCCCCAACATTAGTGACGTGCTGCTCAGCCAGTCTGAACGGAGCATAACAAGCCAGATCCCTTCAAACTGGCCGGCAGCGCAGACCAAGTTGAGCTTACGTGCATCTGTAATGTATGTCTGTACGTTTGCCAACGCTGGACAACATTTTGGCTGGCTTTTGGGGAGCTGGCTAAAGAGCTTCACCACTTCCTTTTTGTTTTGTTTTTGTTACTAGCAAGTGCTCTGTTTTTATTTGACATATATGCACATGGTCCATTTCCAAGTGTGTGTGCTTAGGAATATATTTCTGTGCTAGCTTGCCCTCCGTTGGAATGCTGCTGCTCAGAGTTTCTCCTAGCAAAAGGAAATCTCGGAAAAACTCCAATGAAGTTAAAATGCTGCACAGCAAATTTATCATTGTTGTTATAGGCCCCCATTCAGGAAAGTACTTAAGTATGTGCTTAAGTCCCATTGAAATCATCAGGACTTAAGAACATGCTTAAAATCAAGCATATACTTCCTCTGAATTGGGATGTATTTCAGCACATGCTTAAATGCTTTCCTGAACTGGAGCCACGTTCAACAAGAGCGTCCTGTGATACACAGGACTTGTGCTACAAGATTTACTTCTTATTTGAGACCTACCGGTGCTGCTCTATGAATACAGACTTCTTTGCTTGCCTCTCCGTTGGTGGCACTCCAGATAGCTTACTGGCTTTTACATTTGGACAAGAAGTTGTGAAAGAGAAGAGAAACTGGAAAAAAAAAAATGATCCTTACTAAAGCAATACCTTGGCATGTCTGATCTCATGTTGCAGCCAATGATTTTTCCCTACAATGGAGATTTGTGCTATTGTGTGTGTGGCATAATTACTAAGACAGATTTTTTTTTCTTAAATGGCACAATAAATAGGATATTTCCTGGCCCGCTCTGTGTTTCGAATAGGATTTTCACTTCCCCTTTGGGTTCTGAGCGTAAGGAGAGTAAGTGTCAAAAGGCAGGCGCTTTCCCAATTCTGAAACAGAGAGGGTGTAACCATGTGTAATGTGAGCCTAGATTTTGATTGTAGGGATCATGAAATCAAATCCCTCCTTAATCCTTACTGGGAAACACTGAGGTGAATTAGCCTGCCTGCTTTTGCTAACTTCTTGAAATTCTTCTGAAAAAGAAATGTGTTTTAGTGTCATCAAAAATATCTCCCTACTTCACCCCAGAGTCTGAGAGAGCACTGGTGCAGAGTGACATCAATGCAATGAAAAATGAAAGGAGAAGGAGACTAGGTAAAACCAAATAGATTATTTTCCTGGAAAAAAACCCAGTGCTTTCCTATTTGCCACTCTTTCCAGCGCTGCCATTTTTTAGCTGGATGCTTAGTCATTATTAATGAGGGTATATTTCTCCAAAGCTGCTACACTTTGGGAATAACTGGAAATGAAACTTGCTATTTTTTCCCCCATAAGCTTAGTTAAAATAACATACAGTTGTCTGTGTGCATTGCAGTCATTGTGCATGCACCAGATGAAGTATTTTTGGAACAAGTGAGGAAGTTTATTCCAGTTATTTCATTTATAGCAAAGTATTAGCTTGAACTTGAGAAGAGCTCCCTGTTCACGTCATTCAGCTGTGCTGTGCAGTGGTTGGAGGCTCTCGATACTACTGCCACTTTACAAAATACTTAGCACAAGCTCATAAAATCACTAACATCACCGAGACTCTTTTCTTCTCCCTCCTCCCCTCCCCAAAAAACCTCCTTAATTTTGTTCCAGTAATGTGTCTGTACATCCCCCACTTGTGCACACAAGTATCTTTAAGATTTAATTAATTCATTAAAAATAGCTGAAGTATTTAGGGAGGAGACCTTATAAATAATAAAGGAGAACATCGTGTTCATTCCTGCTGTTACTCAGATAGAGGCAAGCAGCTAGCATGATGGTGGGATTTTCCTGATGAGATTATTCTGAGTTCCAGCACAGGGCCTTGCATCAGCTGGTGTGAAGTACCTAAATGGCTGGAGATTAAGTAGAAAAGCGTCTTTTTTTAGTAGCTAAACTAATAAAAATAAGCTTGTGTGAAGCAACAGGAACAGCAAGGGATGTTTCCAAGATGGAGCAAAATAATTCTCTAGAAATTCTGCCTCCACAAACTCCAGGCTTTTCTGTTACTGGAGTCCACATTCATCCCACCTAAATTCAGACTCTCATCACATTCAAAGTGAAAGGTGGCCAGATACATCTTTTGCATGTGCATCTAGACCTTGCCTGCACAGGAGACCTTTCCATAGGCAACTCAGTTAAACCTCAATGGGATGAGCATTGGCCAAAGTGTCTCACCCAGCAAATCCTCAAATCTGATTAACTCTTCCACAGTCAGTCTGTGAATGCCTTTGCAGGTGAGATCCTTCTCCATAGGGAGGCTCTGAAACCCTTTCACAGCTTTGGGACTCTATTTCCTTGATCCTAGTGCTCACAAAGCCTCAAGTCTATCCCTAGTTGCAACCATTAAATCAGAAATACCTGGTGTTACTGGCAGGGAGAGCGCGCATATCATCAACTTGCTCCTTTTTAAAAGTGGTCAGTCACTTTTGCTGTGCTTCAGGGAAGCGACGTGAGAAAGCTTTTGTGCTCGTTTGTGAATAACAGCAGGGATAAGTGGTGTTTCTCTAGCTTGTCAATTTTTTGTTCTTTTCTTTCCATCCCCTGTTTGAGTTCTTGATCTTGATGGAGGTATTAAATAAGTCCTGCATTTCTGAGCCCTTAACCTTGGACAGATAAATAATAGGCTTGTATTTAGGCACTACCAGGGTGCTTTAAGCAAGCTGTTTTTCTTTGAAGCTAAGAGTGACTAAGCCTAGGAAGTTCTCTGTTCTTCCTCGTCTCCTCCTGGTAGTTAATAGACTTCACAAGGCATCTCGAGACACTCTGATAAGCCTTTGAAGTTATTACCTGCTAAGGTTTTGCTCTTTCTGAGTGCTGAACATTGAATTACTGACTGCTGTTAGGAGCGATGAGAAAGGATTCACAAAACTGACAGAGCCTTGCCTATAATTTCTGCAGAAAAAGAGCTGAATTTAATGGATAAATTGTGTTGCTGGGGAGATTTTGATTCTGTTCCCTCCTCTGTCACCAGTTTGCCTTGTGATTTGTGGTAGCATTTTCAGTTATGCCAGTCACATGAGATCAAAACCCATGAGTCAGACTCCACCCCAATCATGAGCCTGGCTTCCAGATCCAGGAGCTTTGAACAGAGATCATACCGTACTTTTTCTTTAGTTTATCTTTCATTTCTGGAATTTCCTCTGTCTATTCCCAATATGTCTCTAGCAATTATTGTTTCTCACTGTTTTGGAAGTGTTGGGAAAATTATTTTGACCATTTGGGGCTGTTGGAGGCCTTGTTTGACCTGCATAATTGATTTTATTTTTGATCTCCAAGTGAATCTTATTTCTTCCAGACCCCACATCTTTCTCCCATCCCCAATGAGTTCTGCATCCCTTGGCCTCACACAACCCATCGCATCCTTGCCATTCAGCTGCTCTGTCCCACTTCAGTCCTCTCTGGTCTTCAGAGGGTTTGTCACCATTGCCATGCAGGACAGAGAACATGTAAAAAGATGCAGATGTGTGTGACCCTTAACCTTTGTATGAGAATATATAATTGTAGGAAGCGGGGAAATGGTATCCCTGAGTTTCTTTCCTGAAAAAGATGAAATTGTTGCTTGCAGCACAAGAAGTGGGTGATGAGGACAGGTGGGAGATTGCCTCCATGCAGGACAGAGATCTTTAGGAAGGCTGAAGCTTTGCATATTACTGTGAGACAAAACCCCTTTGCTCTCCAAGTATTTGCAGGACTTGGCAAACCAAGGGTTTACACTCTGAAGGGAGTCAGGTGAAGATTGAATCGGAACCAATGAATTTATAAGCCAAAGTAAATCCAGAGAAGGTAAGATGAGAATCAAGCCCTTCTGTCTGCACGCTTTTGCCCTCTAGTTCAGTCGTCGATCTGTTTTTCTGCAAATTTTAAGTTTGTAATCTATTTTTTGTAGACTCAGTTAGCCAGCCTCTCTATGAAGGATCTGATTATGATTGAGGTGGTGAACAAGCCAAGGGGAAATTTGGTGTCGTGTTTGCTGCTGTTTTCTCCTATAGCATTTGCCTCTTTTCAGGAAGGGTAAGAAGTTAAAAGCTCTTGGCAATGGTTTAACAAGCTAAAGGCAAATCAATGAAAGTGACTTTGTGGTAGTGGCGCCTGGTATTCCCATGATAACATCACTGTTGTTTTGCCATGGAATTTGTAGAACGGAGTTAACTATTTAATTAATAAAATTTTGCAGAACTAGGCTGCTCACAGCTCAGATGAGAAAATGCATCTTCTCTTGCTCATCCTCATGCGACTCTTTCACCCCCAGTGTTTGCTGATACGTGTATAAGCCACATGCCAGGCAAATTGCAGATCCATAATTTCAGGTAAAAGTGCAGCCAAATAGTATCCTCATACCCAAATACTTCTGGAGTCTGAGTGTTTGAAACTGGATCTGAACCCAGAGAAAAACTTTTCACTTAGCCCTAAACTTTATGGTGGGTTGTCTCCAAGACTTGAATCCACACTCTCTCCATATTTTGGTGGATAGGAAATGTGGAATTTGTTTGTAAGCCCAGAATCATCAAAAGCTGTGTTCAAGGCATGAGAACGATTCCTGATGCCTACCAGAAAATCTTTCAGCTAAACATTTCATGTGCAAGGCCTGAATTTGTAGCAACCGGACACATCTCAAAATGTTTCTAGTTGTGCTGTAAATGTTTCACAGAACTGCAATAATTAGGAGTGGTTCCTTATTTAAGACAGAGAAATGCTACCTCGCAGCTTGAATATTAATAAGATAAAATTTATGACAACCGACAGAGTAACATAATATTTTCTCCAAAGAAAAAAAAGGCATGTGTTTGCTTAGCTCTTTCATCAGCCATTTTCAGACACACACTGTGTGCATAAAACACAGTTATGCAACCCATGTGGGTCAACAACGGAAGGTTGGTTGCTTCACCAGGATTATAAGAATCTTTTAAACACAATGGTACCACAAATTAAAATGGAAATCTATCAAAACCATTATCGTCCTGAAAGCCTTGGCCACAAGCATAATTATTGGAGAAGGATGTTGTCCTTGGACGCAACTTTGGCTCAGTTCAGCAGTGTTATTTGTATCCCTCCATGGCAAAAATTCAGAATTTGCATGGCTAAAGACCATAAATTTTTAGAGGAAAAAATAGACTGTTTCCTCAATGCTAACACTAGCAGTTTTTTATTGTTTTGTAGGCAACTCATTAGGTACTCGAGATAGGAACAGACTGAATGTGGTGGCTGAAATCTGCCTGGAACTTTGGGAGGATTCAGATAGAGAATTCTGTCTGAATCTGGTTGGTTGTGTCTGAAGCTGTTGCTTCACTGAATGTGAACAAACGAGTGAATGTCCGGAGTGTTTGGGTTTAAATCTAGGTCTGAAAGTCCACTTTTTGAAGAGTAAAACAATGAAGTGGATCTTGAGCTGATATAAGCTGCAGACCACAGACTTTAACAGAGCACAAAACCGGTCCAGAGTTTTCTAGCATGTCCATGAAGCAGGCAGTCCTGTAGGGATGAAAGAAGATAGAGTCTCCTGGATGTTGCTCGCCATCAGCAAGGGACAGATCTCCTTCACCCAGAACAGCCCTCAGGAGAGGCACCAGGTTGTTTTCTCAAGCTCCTGGTGAAGGTTGAATCCTGGAGTAACTCCATTCTTGTGTCGATGATAAACTATATTCAACAACAGGCACTGCCAATTATTTTTAAACTGGTTATTTTTCTTTCAACATCCAATTTTCCATCTTGAGGGAGTTAAGTGACTAACAAGTCTGAAATCTATTTTTCCTCTCTTTCCGTCCCTCAGGCTGGTATAGATGGAGAAAGCATTGGGAACTGCCCATTCTCCCAACGTCTCTTCATGATCCTGTGGCTCAAAGGAGTTGTGTTCAACGTCACCACTGTTGACCTGAAAAGGTAAAAATTGTTCAGTTTACTTGAAAATAGTTATATGACCCGGTGTTTGCACCATAGAAAGGCTTCACCAAGTTCAAGCATACTTGTATCTAGCCTAGAGAGTCTGTGGTGCACAACAAAATAGTTAGGATTCAGGTTTGGGTTGTTTTTTTTCACTTGTGGAATGTTTTTATATTAAACAGGGTGCTTGAGGTAGTTAAAAGTCTTCTAACCACAAACTACAGAAAAAATAAAGAAGGGCAAACTGATCTGGGGGGAGCTATAAATATCTGTGGAACTACCTGACCATAAAGATTAGTGATTTCATGACTTTTTCTCTCTCTGCAGAAAGCCAGCTGACCTACACAATCTGGCTCCTGGGACCCACCCACCTTTCTTGACTTTTAATGGAGAAGTCAAGACAGATGTTAACAAGATTGAGGAATTCTTGGAAGAGACTCTTGCACCTCCAAAGTAAGAACTTGGGATTTTTTTCAGTCAATATTCCATTTCCTAGGAATGAAAGATGTCCTAAGAGGAGTTCCTAAAAAGCACTCCCTCCTACAATCTTTACTTACAGGGGTAATATTTATTTATGAAACTTGCTGGCTTCAGTGAGATGACTTCCATGTGTGAAGGTTACTTGTATGACTAATAACTGCAGAATGTTTTCTCTGTACACATTTCAGGATGCCCTTGTATGCAGAATTAAGGAGACCAATACTAAAAAAAATTTTTAGGGGTCTGGTGTCCACATTTTACAAAGCTAAAAATAACTTGGAATAGATGCCGAGAATTGCCACACAAAATGTCTGTGCCAGGAAAAGCATTTTACAGCAAAAAAGTGGAGGTTTCTGAGCTGTATGGTGTATTAGAAAGGTTGGAAGAGGAACTGATTACAGAGTACGAGAGGCTCTGGAGGCAGAAAAGTGCTCGTTATTCTAGTCAAGAAATGACAAGAGCCCATGACTGGAAGTTATAACCAAACTCATTCAGATTAGAAATAAGGCACAGATTTTTTTAGTATGAGTGATTAGCCATTGGAACAGGCTACCAAGGAAAGGTTTAGATTTACCAGATATATACGCCATAGTTAGTCAAATGTTTTGGACTTAATACAAGGATAATAGGGGGAAAAAAAAAAAGAAGTTGGCTTGTGATTTGGACCTGAAAATCTGTGAATCAATGAAAACTGGCTTGGTTCCTTATGGAGCGTTTTACCTCCAAGTGAATCAGCAGCTATAGGCCAGTCCTCAGGCAAGAGATCAGATATTTACATTTTCTGTACTTTGGTTCAAGACCCCTGAAGTCAGCAGGAGTGGTTAGTTTGTGTTGATCTTTCAAATCGATATACTGCTTTGCACCAGATGTCGATAAAAAACAATTCAGAGACTGAAAACTTTATGTTCCTTCACCTGGGTAATACTAACAAGCCTTGCTATTACATCCTGGAGTACATTTTCAGCGTCGGGAATTAGACACGACTGCCATTCATAATTCAGAGGGATGGCTGCCAAACTCCCCTGCACCTTTCTGGAAATTTATGCTTCCTTCTGCTTTAAGGCCACTATATCTTGGATTGTGGGAACATAAAGCACTGGTGCAATTACCTTTCTCATGAAGCCATCTCTGTGTAACCATCCAAACGCTTGCCTTGACAGACACGAGTGTTATTGAGAGGCACTTACCAAGCTGTTGTTTTGAGGTAAATGACAGCATTAATTGCGGTTCCTCCTACAGGGTTCTTTTCTTTCTTCTTGTAAACTGTATTTGTAATCATCACCATGTTGCTGGTAACAAGATGTTAGTCTCCACTCTGCTTCTCCCTTTTCAGGTACCCCAAGTTGGCTGCTAAGCACCGGGAGTCAAACACTGCGGGAATTGATATCTTTTCCAAATTTTCTGCGTACATCAAAAATACCAAGCAGCAGGATAATGCTGGTGAGTAGGATCATTACTAAATATGCCAGGGAGCCTGTGTGCTTAGAAGTGCAATGCTTTTGCCATTCTCCTATCATTTTATTGTAAACTCTGTTCATATGACATCAGATACTGCTGCTGAGATAGTTGATTCAGTGGATTTAATTCATGTGTCTGCTGTTGAATTAACTACATCTATACTAATTAATAAAACTGGCCACAGCTTGTTTAGTAGCCCCCTTACCAACTGCCCTGACATGGCTCCTGTCCATATAGCTCAGCTTCCTCACCAGAACAGGAGCCCATCCTGCTTACTGGAAGTGGCTCGTGCTACCTCCTCAACCCTGCCCAGGCACGGCTTGGAGGACTCAAAGCTGTACTAGGACTAAAAATTAGCAGTGAATGACTGAGTGAGAGCAGCTCATGCCTGGCTCTCCATAGTTTGTTAGATGTGGTCGTCGGACTCCTGACCCACTTCACTTATGATTGTCATAGAATGATAGATAGAAAAGAATCATGATGCAAGAAATGCAAGTCTTGCATGAATCGCAGTTATAGAGTGGTTTGGGTTGGAAGAGACCTTAAAGATCATCTAGTTCCAACCCTCCTGCCATGTCAGGGACACCTCCCACTAGACCAGGTTGCTCAAAGCCCCGTCCAGCCTGATCTTGAACACCTCCGGTGGAGGGGAATCCACAACTTCCCTGGGCAACCTATTCTAGTGTCTCATCACCCTCACAGTGAAGAAATGTTTACTACAATTATGCTGTGCTGCTATAGCTAATTTGCTCATATAAACAGAGTTTTACCAAGACGTTAAATCCAAAGTAATTAAATGAAATAAGTAGCTTTAAGAAATGCAATTGCACTCTGCAAGCTCCAAACTTTCCCTTACTTGTTTGTGCGGCAAAAGAAATAACCCCCCCAAGAAACTGGATGCTATGCATATTTACACACATCCTACACCATCTTCTTAATGAAATTGCTTTTCTTCTCCACATTCCTTTCCCCTCAGAGAGGCAAGGCTTTGGCTACTCTAAGCTTCTGTTGCTCCACAAAGGCTGATGGATTTACACTGCCATGTCCCTTGAGATGATCTAGTAGAACATTTGCAGTTGCTCACTGATGTACATCTTACCTTATATTACTAGTTTCCCAGGCAGCGACCTAAGGCATGTTAGACACTATGCGCTCATATCGTATCATATCATATCATATCATATCATATCATATCATTCAGAGAAGACTAGATTTTTTTCAGGTTCCAACTCTGACACAGATTTCATCTGTACGATTATATTTCACGGCCTGGGGCTCACCCATGAGATGAAAATGAGTAAATGATGATTTATGTCAGATAATAATCTGCTCCTTAGTATTTTTGCGTTGTTAACAGAAGGAAATAATTATAGTGCTTCACTTCTCAGGGATCCTAAAAAGTTGTTTTTTTTTTTTCCTAATGCTAATGGGATGCTCAGCTAACCTCTGTAGGAAGTTGTAAAAGGAAGATAAATGAAGAGTTAGACTAAATAGATGTTACAGTGAAAATAAAATATCTTGGCCATTTACAAGGAATTTTTATGGTCTGCTCTGCAACTGTAAATCTTAAATTTCGCTGTGCTACCCCTTGCATTCTAAACCAGCCATGGGTATCTGTCCACATGCATAATCCCAGCACGTTGCTTCTCGGTGACTCTGCAATAGGCAAATCCCTCGACTCATAAGGGTGGCAGCTCCAGACAGTAATAAACGGCTGTCCCAGAGGTGTCTGCACCTGGCCATAGCCAGAGCTGGGATTCAAGGTTGGATATCCGCTACTGTGAGATAAGGAATCTAACCCCATAAAGTGCTCGTGGCTGGGCGCTCACGTTTTTACTAGCTGCAGTGTGATTAACGGGAGCTTTCCCTCGTTCTGCCTAACAAACTCCTGGTTTAGCTACTCTTAAAAATAAACGGACAATGCTTCCCGGTGGCAATTAAGCACACCAAGGTTAGAGAGGAAGGAGATGTTAAGCTGCAGGAGAGCAACAATCTTTGTTCCCTGCAAACATCCTCACTCCATTTTGTTATCTGCTTCGTGCTCTTGTGATGTCCCGACACACTGCAATCTCTGAACATACTGATACTCAACTTTCCTCTTTGAAGTAGAGAAAAGGTTTTGGCTTAATTTTTTACAGCTGGAGTGCTGCAGTGCGGGGAGAATAAAGCAGAGACAAGCAGAGTTTAAGTAGTACCCATGTGTTCTTTCTATCAACGGAGTAAAGTCCTCGAGGACCTCAGAGTCCTTGGGGCTATCTGTGCAGACTTACGCCATGCCAGAAGTAAACCTTAATTTCAGCAGAGCAATTGACTTTCACTTTTCAAAGACCAAGCAAAAATGGCTTTTCCTTCATGCCAGAAACCTTTTGCCCCCTTCCCTATCCAGTTCATCTGAACCTACAGCAGTTGTTCTGAAGGCTGCTTTGGGTGGCAGATGATGATTTAATTAAGGATTAGTTGTGCCAGAGTTATTGAGCAGTGGAAGGACCATGTGCAAAAAGGAAAGGACAGCATCACTGTATACATATTCCCTAATGAACCTGTTTCTTTTTGATTGGTATTTTTTTTTAAATTGTAACACCGATCAAAAAGGGATCAGGGGCTCTAGCCCTGATCTGATACATGTCATTTTGCAGCAGGTTCTGGTGCGTTATCTTTCCTATATAACAGCAAAAGTAGTTGTGTATAGTTCCGTAATAATAAAAAGCATTTTATTAACATAAAATGTAAATACTTAGGAAAATGTCCCTTTGAGTCTCCATATGCCCCTGAATGTCTCCATATGAGCAGATGAAATCCAAAAAAGAGCAGAGAGTGCTGCTTGTGGTTATCCTAAACAATTCCTATACACCGCAGCTCTCAGACCAAGGTAATGTATGTCTCAAGGTCATCCTCTGCTTTGGCTCCTAGCTCCAGCTGACTCAAGTGCTTGGGTTAATCTGGAAAGCCACACCAGTGACTATCAGTTGTGCTTGATCAAAATACACAAATAGAAAAAGACTTGTTAATAAATCCAAAATAGAGTGGAGAAGTCAGTCCGTTACCTAAAAAAAAAAAAAAAATTATTTTAGCTGGGAGTAGTGCAGTACTGAATACCAAGTAAGCCAAAGCACCAAACATCAGGTTGTTTAAATTATGTCCTCTTAATTTGGGAGTCAGGGAGGTGAGTTCATTAATGTGTGGGATTTCAGGCTGGGGAATTTGTAGCATCAGCCTATCTCTATCTGAAAGAAGTGTGGTTTAAATGTAATTATATATGATCATTCTTCGTAGCATACTGGTTTAGCAGAGCTCATGTGGTCTACATAACATGAGCTCTCACTACAGCCTGTGGCTATTACATCTTTGCAGAAAAGTGGCGTGAAGTGGGTGGGATAATTAATGAGGTTTATGCAGTATGCGGTACTGGGTGTGAGAATTAATGAGAACCTAATGCACACCAAAGATAAGCCCAAGCTGGTGTTCCTCCCAGGAGGGTTTGCAGCCAAGGTCATGCAACAATTTCAGACTTCAAGCAACGCTGTCACTTGCAGTATTTTGTTGCAATATTTCCTGTCCTGAGAGAGGTGGTGAGATGCCACTGATAGCAGAGTCTGCAGCCTCTAAGTAGATAAATGATTTTTTTTTTTCCTGATAGTGTAAAAGTTCCTGAAGAAAACAAGATTTGTAATTTCTTGGGTTAGTGTGTTTCCGAGCTCTTGCATGTAAATGAAAAGACACAACGATACATATGTCTGTTTGTTTCTAAGATTGTGATACCCTCTGCTGGCAAATATGTGAATATATAAATCAAGCAGCTTTACCATCAGGGCTGAAACATCCCCTTAGCAAAAGAGGTTTCCTTTTGTCAAGGTAGTTTCCTTGCAAACACACCCTCATCAAAAGAGAAACGTTTTATAGTAACCTATCAATTTTGACAAAGTCTTCATGGAAAAAATCATGTTTTTTCTGGATGAGTTAAAATTACTTTGAGGTAGAGTGGTTTAACATTTCAGAGAAAAATAGTACTTCTTTTTTTTTTCTGGATTCCTGCAGTACTTCATTAGCCACACACCGTTATGTTTTATGCCTGGCACAGAAGCAGGTGATAACCTTCTTCTGCAGATCTGTATGGCAATATGTTATTGATCATGATTCATTTACTTACCAAAGGTATTTGGCAGCTAGGCTGCCCTGATTTAATAGTTCCCTGATTTTCTGATTCTTTTTTTCCATCTTTGTTTTCCTAACTTTTCTGTTTTATAATATAAAAACGTTGAAAGGCTTGGAATGGGCTGGCGAGGGCTGTAAGCCCAGAAGCAAACATGCTCATGCCATATCAAAGTCCCACCACTTTTAAGCTTCTTGAAAGGGGAGGAATTGATTCCAGATTCTCAGGATGTGGCAAGCTGTGTTTAAAGAAAGTGTGTGCATTTATTATTTCAAGTCAGTTCAATTACAACAGCCTTGATTCCTTCCACCCCCTGTGTCACTTGATAATTTTATAACGGGCTTCTCTGAAGGAGTCATCTCCTCATCATGGGATTAGATCCATACCTCTCTTCAGTACCATAGCTGGGTCTTTCCATTCTCTGGCCCTTGCCACCAGGCTTCACTGCTTGTACTTGAAATGACAAGTGCTCCTTTACAAGAACAGGAGTCTTTGGGAGAGTTTAGTGGCAGTAGTCTTAAAAATTATTTCCTGGGTGCTCTTACTCAAGTTTTCATGGCCAGTTTGAGAGTTTGGGGTTGATTAGTGATTGCTTAATATCTAGGAGATTTTGTCTGAGCGCAGGTAAGTAAACCAAGATAGAAATGTCCCTGCTTATTGTAAGGGGGTTGGACTAGATGGCCTTTAGAGGTCCTTTCCAACCCAATACATTCTATGATTCTATGATCTTGTGAGTTTACTTTGGTTCCTTTGGTTGATGCTGAGCAAGTCACTCAAGCTCTGTACAGTAACCAAGGTAGCAAGAGTTTATGTATTCATTGGAGGAAGACGAATTTTAATTAACTGGAATGCTGTGTACATATTCAGTATCCTGCTTATTATTTTTTCTTCTGAGACTGTATACTGCAAACCAAGGGGACAACCTATAGTAACCACCCACTAACCGTTCCGCCTAAAATGGTAAGTTCTTTGGCTCATAGAATGAGCCCTTTGATTTCATTTATGAGCTTAAAAAGTTGTTCTTGAATTCAGTTCTTAGGGGGCACCAGCTCCAGTGTGGGTGGGCGCATTCATTAGTGGTACGGAAGGATATTTCACTGTACGGCTCTTCAGAAGGCGCTGAGCCGGGAGACCACCAACATGATTTCATGCAGAGGAATTTCCAGCCGTCTGACCAGAGGACTCCGCTTGTCTGGTTTGGATTTACACCAAGAGGCCAAAAATAAAAGCGCATTTAAATCATTAACTTACATGTGAAAATGCCATTCACCTCTCTCAGTAGCTACATCACACTTTGTGGTTAAGCCCGTGAGGTGGGAAATGTCTCTCTCCGTGTGCTCTGTATGTATGTATACAGCAGATAAGCACACACACGTATCGGGCTGGAATTAAAACTGCCCTACATCAGTTTTATGCTGTGGAGTTACTCCTGCTAAGAGGGAGTCAGGCCCGCAGTATAGGCATGTGCACGGGCTGAGTGGTGTGCTCCGATCCTTTCTAGAAGCCATCACACGACTCCTTAAATAAGCAGAAAATCAGTTCACTCCAAAAGCCTACGTAGAATATTCAGTGACAAAGCCTCTGTGGTGCAGACTCCTTGTGGCACCTGAGCTGATGTACACAGCTGGGGTAGGACCTTCTTGATATTATGGGTCAGCCTGTGTCATCCTGACAAGCGTGGTCTGGTCTGCTCTCCAGCCACTGGTCAGTGTATGGGAACAAAACATCTGTCCCCAAAGCTTCTCCATGCTCAGTGGGGAAGGGCTGGGCGTCATCTCTCTTCCTTCCAGCCTGGCTTCTCACATCCAAAGGGGTCAGATTATAACTGTCAATGTGACATGGTTTGTCCTGAGTGTTTGATCTTTCTGGCCTTCTCTGTGCCTAAGGGCTTCATTCTGCTCAGCAAAGTTCCTGGCAAAGTTCTTCTTGACTTTAATTCAGAGCTAGATTAAAAGCTGTTTGAAAGCCCTTATATTGATGGGGAGTTGCCTGTGACAAGGATCTTGGATCAGGCTCTAATTCAGGACCAACATTAATAATTCATACTTTTTGCACAGATTTTCAAGGTGCCAATATATAAAGATATGGGTATAAATATATATACATGTGCTTGTGATGTCCGTGTATCAACTTGCCATTAAAATTTTTCCCTCTTCCTTTAGTTGAGGAATTTCCCTTTTCCACTACAAACCCCCACACCTGTCCAAGGCCCAGCACGAGCCACAGTTTGCTGTGAAGAGATGAAGTTTTCCTCTGTCATGCAACCAGAAAGGACTAGAAATAGCTTTTTCAATTGCTTTAGAGAAAAGGACTTGCTTTGTGATGGAACATATCAGGATGACAGATCTTTAACTTTGGCATTTTGAAGCACAAAAAAGCTATTTCAGAACATTTTAAACAAGTTTTTATGGCTCCCTCTGAGTTGAATGCTGTTGGGCTCATGGTAGCTAAAGTGCCTGGCAGCTTTACAAAACCAGCCATAATATGAAAAATACCCCATCTTTAAAACATATGTAAAATAGCTTTTCTGCAACATTTGTGGCACATAAAGTTCCAAATACATGTTGGCGAGTGTGATATAAAGCTTTTATTGCCGTTCATTTGGGATGACCCATATAACTCACTCATGATATGTTAATAAAACTGTTCTCCGCTTTGTCTCTTTATAAAAACACACATATGAAGACCACTAAAACAGTGGTGATAGCTGTGTGCTAACTTGTTAAGGAGTGACACAACTTGCATTTATCATCCGTCCTGAATTGGTTTATCTGCTTTCTGCCCAGTAATAAAGACTGATTCTAAAATGTTCAGAAACAGCCTTTAGCAAAATCAGCTTGCCTGAGAAATAACTATTT